>QRFJ01004090.1:84328-152759 GCA_006176705.1 Cocos nucifera | reverse complement strand
AAGTGAGATCGGTGGAAGGAATATGCCTGTTAACTCGCACAAGAACGCATTCAGGTCGAGTAGCTTCCAATTAAAAACCAGTCGGTCGTCTATGCCAAACTTATCTTAGACACCAAATTATTGAGTCAGAACCAATTGGGTTAGCCTACAATCCAGACTCTAACCTCTGAGCCTAATTAGGTCTTGCTTGATCGTGACTCGATCTTGACCCAGACTTAATCCTATTAGGCTGGTCAATTTAAGCATTATTGATCCCATCTAACCAACTCTTGATTCGATTTGATCAACCGCTTAGACCTAATTGAGCTACCCAAGCCCGAACCCAGTATTATGAATATGTCTTAGATTTGAAATTCTTAATTTTAGACCTAATTAATATTCCATAAACTTAATTCTTAATTAAGTTGGGTTCATAAACAAAATATGCACAATAAATCCTAGGGTTTCAGGATCTAGGGTTTTGCAGAAAGTAAGTTTTGGATTTCTGATTAAGGACGAACACGCAGCACCCCTACACGTCATAAGAACACCCCATCAAATGGGAAGAGAGGGCCTTTAAACTCTTCTTCGTTCTTATGATCGGACGGCCAAGAGGAATTTCTTAATCAGGAACATTCAATACTACAAAACAATATCAGATCTATATCATATATCTCATATATAAAGTAGATCTAATCATGGCATATTTTGCATACATCTCATGTATCATAATCATGCATGTTTTTAGATCTAAATTATCACATAATAATCTAAAAAATTAGATTTAAATTGATCTAATCAAAATAAATTCTAACCTAGACAATTATGTAGAACTATTCTACAACTAGTCTAGACATGCATCAATCATATCTCATATGATATTTAAAATTAAATAATTTTTATTTGCTGTTTATCAGATGTTATTATAACACTTATAATATCAGAAAATAGTAAATAAGAATATCTAAAATATGATTTAATCAGATTAAATCAAAGACATGCAAAACTATTCTATAGAACTATTCTATTCTAGAACTAGTCATGCATATCTTCATGTTCTTAGATCCAAATCATTTAATTTTAATTTTTCTGATTTCAGATCTGATCACATCTCATGTGACATCTGAAATCACTTTATTTTTAATTAAAATAAAATTAAAATCAGATATAAACAATTTAGAACCTGGCTCTGATACCAGTTGACGGAAAATCCTGATTTCTCGGTCCAGGTTCGTCCAGATCTGATCAGATCAAGAGATATATTTCAAAAATTTTTTCTTGATCTCAATCAGATCTTGATATATTTTAGATCTGATTCTTATTATTTTAATAAATAAAATAAAATAAGATAAATTAAATCAAATTTAATTTACCTGATTTGGGTAATCCTATTACCCTGTAGATGATCCTGATTGCAGCGGAAGGTTCTGGATCTTAGCCATGCAAGCGCCTGGCCTCTACCGGTATCCACTTGGGTTGGATCTGGAGATCCTCTTCTTCTCTATCACACCTCCAAAAATCAGATCTGGATCTGATCTGGAGGATCTTCAAAACTCTTTTGAAGATCTGCAGTCGTCCTTTTGCAGCAGCGCAGCCTTCTTGCTTTTGATCGCCTTTCCTTGATCTGAATCGCACCAACCTAAGTCCAAAACTCTTTTGGACGTGGAGAGCAAGGGGAGAAGAGACTATGGCATGGAGAAGGAGGGGAGAGGCAGCCTTGGGGCGTGGGGTCTAATTTCATTAGAATTAGGGTTGGGCGCAGGGTCTTATTTATAGACCTCTTGTGATCCAACTCCTCTTCCTCTCAACCAATCACAACCCTTTGTGAAATCAGATCTAAATCTGATTGGTTGGAATAGAGACCCCTGGATTCCTCCTTAGAGGGCGCCTAAGACCAGTCAAACTGGATTCTTAGTAGAACTCTGATTGGAATCCAAAAGGGAGGTGGAGTCCTTGTCCAACAAGGACTCCTAGGCGCCTCCTACTTGGGCTCACGCCACCCTTGGCGTGCGCCCTTCTCCTTGCCAGGTTCTGGCAGGGGGACAGGCCCCCACCAGCTCTCCAATAGGTGCATGACATGTGGTCAAAAGTCAAAGGGTCAATGGTCAACGTTTGACCAGTCAAAGGTAGACTTTTGACCAAAGTCAAAGAACAAGAAATGGCAGGTGACCAAAAATGGCAGGTAATGTCTTACAAATAAGACAACCTATTCTGACTTGGACAACCTCCAGTCAGACCATATGAAGGCCTCTGATTGAGCACAAACTCCTTTGGCTCAGTCAGGACAACTTATTTATGATAGTAAAAGAAGAACGTTAGGTTCAATCGAGTGCTAGCACGATTTCCTTGAACCTAATTGAATCTCATTCAGATCAATTGAACTAGATCAGTTCAATTGATGATCACCAGATTCAAACCCTTGTTTTGTGTGACCCAGTTAGGTTCAGTTCTGTATGGTAATGGGATATGTCATGATCTCTATCATAGACATCATCGAAACTCCTTTCGATGGATCAGAACTCTTCTGATTCGAACAGCTAGAATGATCGATCATCTAAATCATTCTAATTGCTCCCAAAATCCACCAGTGACACCTAGCAGTATATGGTGGCAACCGATCAGAGCTGAATGCGAACCTCTTGGTGCAGCTACCTGTGTGATTCAAGTTCTTCTATCTTGAGCCCCGATCAGATTAGGGTTAAGGTGAACTCGTCAAACCCTAGTCTCTGTCATATGATGTAATCATTCGATTCGAGTCCAATGTGAAAATCTAAATAGAAACTCTTTCTATTATTTCACTCTACCATGGCCATGGATTTCTGGACTTGATTCTCATGATCATCATAGGGCTACTCCTCTACCACCGAGGTAGATAGATTCCATCTTGATGCAATCCAGTTCCTACAATGAACATGTCATAGCCAACATACACCTCAGGGTTCCATATGGCTAGGAGACCGAGTAATGGTGTAGTCAAACTATAACACCCTCAAGGTGAACTGCCGATGCATCTCAGGTCAAAGAACCAGACACACTACTGCAGCATCGAGTCAGTCATTGACGAGAAGGTAGACTTCCTAATGACTACTCGAGGTGGTCACGCTCAGTGCCCTCGTTCTCTAACGAGTACCTGTACTTTCGCTCCGGTGTCTCCACACCGTAGACTCAAGACTCATCTACTAAAGAGAAGCGATCGTACACCAACCTTCCGGATCAATCACCATCCTCGTGATGATCCTATGGTCGGGAGCTGTTTATGAGTTAATAATGATTATTCATGTCTTAAATTTTCAACTCTTGAAAATATGAATTATCATTACCATTAACTCAAAGGATGTATCACAGACACTAAATACATAGGTGTGATAGAAAATAACCCATTTTATTGTTATAGTCAAAATTACAATTTTGCCCCTAGAAGTGTATTACAAGTGTCAGCCAATTCTGGCTTCTAGGGTACATATATCTAACACATACATCATTGATTTTCATGGACTCCATTTTAAATTTCATGGCCTCAAGCCATCTCTCAGAGTCAGATCTCTGCATTGCATCTATATAGGTGATCGGATCCTCGTCGTTCTCATCAAGTTCTATAGGATCACCAGTCTGGATGAAGAAATCATAGTATCTATCTAGTTGACGTGGTGCTCTACCAAACTGCCTTAAGGATGTAGGTTCAATGGGCTCTGGATCTAATCTAATCAAATCTGATTTAGATTCAGCAATTTGTATCAATTTTGTCACCTATCGAACTTTCTCAAGTTTGACCTTAGAGGCATTAGTCCCTTTAGTAAGAAACTTCTTTTCTAAAAAGATTGCCTTAAGGCTGATAAATTATGAGGATTTATGATGCTCCCAAACCTTGGGAGGCCACGGGAGGAGTCAGGGGGTTGGCTTCGGGGATTCTAAGGGCTTGGTTGGTGCTTCGAAGATCTGGAACACAAGATGGAGCAAGGAACCAAAGCCATAGCTTGAAGACTATAAAAGAAAGATTTTCTACAGGTTTGCCGGCTCAATCCAAAACTAGATCGGCTAAGTCTCAATGTATAGGCAAAATAGAGGGCTGCACGTTCGAAACTACTGGCATGGCATAGAACTGGATCGGCTCAGTTTCAGACTGAGCTGGCTCAGTGCACGGGCAGAATTACGCGAGGTTCTATTTTGGGCTAGGGTCTAGGTTGATCCTAAGGGTTTTAAGGCCTGGTTTAAGAGGTCTTAAGGAGGCTAACTCATGTATGGATTGGGTCTTGATCCAGAGGATGAGAGCATGGGAGACATGGGTGTACATGGGCTCGGTGAGTGCTTTAATGTATTGGGTTAGCCAGGGAGTTTTTTGGTCGGGCCCAATAGCTATGTATAAATACATAGGTTGTATTAGGATTTCAGAATGCTGTGGAATACAGACATTTTCTTCCTCAACTCTCTTCTTCTCTTCTCTCTATAGTTGCCGTCTAAGGGTTCTTGAAGAAGCCCTAGAGAAGGGGCGTCTCCCTCAAGCCCAAGGAGGGAGGCGCTCCATCACAGATCTAGGTGGAGGATCGGTGGTTTGTTATCCATAGAGAACATCATAGGTTCCTTCAGGTCCATGCTAAAGATCAGGAGGTAGGCACCCCATCATAGATCCAGGTGGAGGGATCGGTGGTTTGCTGCCCATAGAGAACGTCATAGGTTCCTTCAGGTCCGTGCTAAAGATCAGAGGCTTCTGCAACATGGTATCGGAGCTTGTGATGCCAAGAATGATTGACGTTCGAGCGATATCATGGAATATGGTATCAGGGAGAGGTGATGCTAGTTGGTGTGCTTACATTTGGTATCAGAGCTAGGTGATAACTGGGATGTTGTGTTAGATATGTGTGCCCTAGAAGCCAGAATTGGCTGACACTTGTTATACACTTTCAAGGGCAAAATTATAATTTTGATAATAAATAATAAAATGGATTATTTTCTACCACAATGTGTATTTAGTGTCTGTGATACATCTCTTGAGTTAATGGTAATGATAATTCTTATTTTCAAGAGTTGAAAATTTAAGATAAGAATTTTTATTATTAACTCATAAAATGCTCCTAACTGTAGGGTCATCATGAGGATGGTGATTGATCCAGAAGGTTGATGTATAATCACCTTTTTATAGTAGATGAGTCTTGAGTCTATGGTGTAGGGACACCGGAGCGAGAGTATAGATACTTATTAGAGAACGAGGGCACTGAGCGTGACCACCTCGAGCAGTCATAAGGAAGTCTACCTTTTCATCGATAACTGGATCGAAGCTGCAGTGATGTGTCTGGTTCTTTGACCTGAGGTGCATCGGTAGTTCACCTTGAGGGTGTTATAGTTTGACTACACCATGACTCAGTCTCCTAGCCATTCGGAATCCTGAGGTGTATATTGGCTATAGCATGTTCGTCGTAGGAATTGGATTGCACCAAGAAGGAATCTATCTATCTTGGTAGATGAGGAGTAGCCCTATGATGATCATGAGAATCAAGTTCATAAGCCTATGGTCATGGCAAAGTGAAATAATAGAAAGAGTTTTTATTAAGGTTTTCACATCGAACTTGAATTAAATGATTAAATCATATGACAGAAATTAGGGTTTGATGAGTTCACCTTAACCCTAATTTGATCGAGGCTCAAGATAGAAGAACTTAATCACACAGGTAGCTGCACCGAAAGGTTCATTTTTACTTTTGATGGATTGCCATCATATACTGCTAGGTGTCATTGGTGGATTTTGGGAGCAATTAGAATGATTTGAATAATCGATCGTTCTAGTTGTCTGAATCAGAAAAGTTCTGATCCATCGGAAGGTGTTTCGATGATGTTGATGATAGAGATTGCGACATATCCCATTACCATATAGAACTGAACCTAACTGGGTCACACAAATAAGGGTTTGGATTTGGATATCATCAATTGGACTAATCCAGTTCAATTGATTTGAATAAGATTCAATTAGGTTCAAGGAAGTCATGCTAGCACATGATTGAGCCTAATGTTCTCCTTCAATTATCATTA
This sequence comes from Cocos nucifera, assembly GCA_006176705.1. Lineage (NCBI taxonomy): Eukaryota > Viridiplantae > Streptophyta > Magnoliopsida > Arecales > Arecaceae > Cocos > Cocos nucifera. The sequence goes on along the minus strand of QRFJ01004090.1, from coordinate 146,759 downwards.
AAAGTTGTCTTGATTGAGCCAAATATATTTATGCTCACTCAGGTACCTTTACTTGGTCTGATTGGAGCTTGTCCAGGTCAAAAATAGGTTGTCTTAATTTATGAGATAAATTTGAGACAACACCTGCCATTTTCCATCACCTGCTAATTCTTGTCTTTTGACTTTGGTCAAACATTGACCTTTGACACTTAGACATGTGCCCATGTATCATACACCCATAGAAGATTATTTTTGGACTAGTCAACCTGCTAAAATGTAGGTGGACTAGGGGTGCATGCCTAGGGAGGTGTGCATCCATGGACAGAGGCGCCTGGAGTCCCATATAGATGAGACTCCAGTTACTTCGAGGTTTCTACCTAGGTGGCGCCAAAGAATAGACTTTGACCAATCTTAGGTGCCATCTAAGGATGATAAAGAGGGGCTCTTATCTGATTGGATCAGGTGATGTCATCCCACCAATCAGATTTTGATCTGATTGCACGAAGCGACGTGATTGGCCAAGATGATGTGGCACTGCATGGCGTAGCAGGGTTTATATAAACCCTATCTACACCTAGCATTTCAGAGAGATTAGACCATTGCCCATGCCATAAGGCTGCCCCTCTCCCTCCTCCATGCCATCTTCAGGTCCCATCTCTCTCCTCTCCATGCCCAAGGGGATTTGGGCTCCAGTTTGGTGCGATCCAGGCAAGAGAAAGATGACGAGAAAGAAAGAAGGCAGCATTGCTGCAAGAGACAATACCCAATCTTCAAAAGCAGTTTTGAAGGTTCTCCAAATCAGATCCAGATTTGATATTTGGAGAAGTGATAAAGAAGAAGATCTCCAGATCCAGCTCAAGTAGATATCGGTAGAGGTCAGGTACTTGCATGGCTAGATCTAGAATCTCAGGCAATCAGCAGGATCATCATAGGATAATCTGATTACCCAACAAAAATGTACAAAATTAAATCTATTATAATTTATTTTAATTTTTATTAGATCTATAAAATTAGATCTAAAATATTTTAGATCTGATCTGGATTCAAAAAAATTTTTTTTTGAAATATCTCTCTTGATCCAATCAGATCTGAACGAATCTGACCCAGAAAACTAGGTTTTTCCTTCATGTTGTGGACGGTAATATGGTATCAGAGCCAGGTTTTAGAGCTTGATGGTGCATGGAAGGAAAGGAGAAGTCGTACAAGGTGAAATCAGAAATCTGCACAAGGATTCCATAGTATGTCTCAAATATACCTTGTTGTTACTGTGGTTTGACCAACCGAAAGCAGCGAGTTGAAGGTGGAGGTTGAGAGGTTTAACGGAAAGAGATTTTTCTAGGGTGGAAGGATTGGGTGCATAATTTGCTGATCGATCTTGGTGGAAAGACCGGGGTGTATGACGGTTATGTGACAGGCAGGTAGCGCTGGAGTGCTGCAATAGAGCTTTTCTGGAGATATAGGGCTGAGAGAGGCTCGGTAATGCAGCAGTCGAGGGAGGTATCTCAGTAGAGAGCATCAGGATTCTCTAAGAAAATGGACAATGTAGGGCTATTGAAGAGAGATTTTCCAAGGGATAATGGTTGAAAGAAGACTGAAGAAGTGACTATACGTCCTTCGGTGTTAGGAAGGAGGGAATTAGTCAGAGATGTATTCAGCTTTTCGATCAGAGCATGGATTTGCAGAGCCTTAGGAGTGATGGAGATGGATGATCCATGGAAGTCCAGCAGGTTAGGATTGGATGGCTGTAGAGTGGTGCAGAGATGAGTCAGGGAGCGTTGGAGTGCTGCAGGAGCACTATCCTAGAGGTACAGGGGCTGAGAGAGGCTCGATGGTGCAGTAGTCGAGGAGTGTATCTTAGCAGATGGTGTTAGGGGCTTCTCAAAGAGATCGAAAGTAGGTCTTAGAGAGAGCCCGGAGGTCTTAGAGAGCGCCAGGAGGTCTCAGGCAGTCGGAAGTATCATTAATCAGGTTTCTTCTGTAGGGGTACCAGAGAGAGTCACGGTTCAGGTGGAGGATGGTACTTCGGGTGCAATTGAAGCGATGGCTAGTGTAGGAGCAGAAGAGAAGGACTAGGGTGGAATTCCCTAGGGTTTAGTCGCTGAATTCAGAAGAGTTGGATGAGCTCTTGGGTTTTGGAGGTGCCCACAGGTTGCAGAGGTATCCGAGACAGCTTCGAAGGGATCCGCAGAGTGCGGAGGATTCGAAGGGGCAACGATGGTGTTTGAGGTATAGCAGAAGGCTCAGCAGTGCAGCATTGAGTGATTGGCCTTGAGGGACTCAGTGATAGAGTCGACTTCTGCGGCATCAGGTGGACTTTGGATATAGGTGGAGCACTGCAGTGGTGGCTTCACAATTGGAGAGAAAATTTGGCATGAGTTCAGAGCGCTGGTGATGCATAGTTCCAGGTGGAGCGGTGCATGCAGGTGGACAGGCATAGCTCTGAGGAGATCGTGTCAGATGGTACAGTATGTACTGGTGCAGAAATGCTGTAGGTTCTCAAGGAAAGTCCAGAAATAATGATGCAGCTATTAAGCAGAAGGGATCCTACAATTCTAGGATGGTGCCAAGAAGCGAGCACAGATCTTCAACGGTAGAGGTGGTCATTCAAAAGGCCTCAAGGGTGCACAACAGCCGAAGAGGATTGGCAGAGGTGATGATTGCACAAGGGGCTGTCGAGTGTGTAGGGACAGCGGGATCGTGCAGGAGGTCATTGCCAAGGGATTTGCCAAGGCTTGGGGTACTAAGGTGGATATTGTGAGGATTTATGGTGCTCCAAAGCCTTGGGAGGCCACGGGAGGAGTCAGGGGGTTGGCTTTAGGGATTCCAGGGGTTTGCTTGGTGCTTTGAAGATCTAGGACATAAGATGGAGCAAGAAACCAATGTCGGAGCTTGAAGACTGTAGAAGAAAGATTTTCTACAGGTTAGCCAGCTCAGTTTAAAATTGGATCGGCTAAGTCTCAGTGCATAGATAAAATAGAGAGCTATGCATTCAGAACTGCTAGCACGGCACAGAACTAGGCCGGCTCAGTTTCAAACTAAGCTGACCTAGTGGAACTTAGTTGGTTCAGTGAGACTGAGCCGGCTCAGGGCATGAGCAGAGTTACACGAGGGTCTATTTTGGACTAGGGTCTAAGTTGATCCTAGGGATCTTAAGGCCTGGTTTGAGAGGTCTTAAGGAGCTAATTCATGTATGGATTGGGTCTAGATCCAGAGAATGAGAGCATGGGAGACATGGGTGTATGATGCGTGCAAATTTATAGCTATGGCAAATGCACCAGTCAATCAAGTAATAAAGTGAATGAGTAGAGTATCGTCCCTAGAGGATTGAAAAATAAGTACTGAAAAGCTCTTTCCTATGCTTTATTTAGAAGATCGATTTATGAGAATAAGAAATTAAAGAACAAAAAAAAAATAAATAATTAATTTTTTTTTTTAAAATAGAGAGAGTGTAAATTATTAGGGTTTTAAACTCAAGAGCAATGGATTACTAAGGCAATCGGTTCACCAACTCAGTCAATATAATATTCAGGTTTTTAGATTAATTTTATTTCATGTGACGGTGGAGTCTCCTAATTTATTCACTACCCTTTGGTCCAGGCATAGCAAAACTATTAATATTTATTAATTACCCTTTGGTCCAGGTGTAATTTAAATAAATATTAATGCATTAGGTTTTGTGAAACCCTCTAATTAAAATACGCTGCGTCCAAAGCGCACTAAAATTCCCGCATGCATATGAATTCTAATTTGATTCATAATACAAGGTATATAATCAAGAAGCATTAACATAGATGTACTTGGTCCGTAACATCTATGTTCATCAGATCAATTAGAAGATGGCCAGTAATCTAAAAGCATTAAGATCAGATTTATATACTCCTCATGAATAAAATTTAAAAATAAATCATACTGAATATTACATCAAAAGAGTGGCTACACCTTAGTCTTAGTAAAAGAAAATTTAGTTCATGATAATAAGTTCAAAAACAGCAAATAAAATAAAAAGCATAGAGAAATTAAACTGTTTGATTGCTGAAATTGATTCTCTGTTGCTCTTGAAGCGGAGAACTTGGTGAAGAAAAAGATGCTCCTTGATCGATGTCTTGATTGTCGAAAAAAATCAAAAAAATTCTTTTTTTTATTTCTCACAAATCAGTCTTCTCTTTCTACCTCTCTCCTCTCTCTTTCTCTCTTTGTTTCTCTCTCTCTCTCTTTATCTCTCTCTGGTTTCTTTTTTTCACGACAACAATAGGATTTTTATAGGTGAAGAGTTTAATTTCTCCCTAAAATCCATCAAAAATTAGGTTTAAGACTCCCAAAACAACTCAAATTAAGATCTAGGTAATTCTGCCCGTTAGATGTTGATCAAACGGTCCAAAAACCACTCAAAAACCCCTTAAAATAACCCAAATTAAGTCAAATTTAATGCCAGCCGTTGGATCAACTGTTAGATTGAATCTGGGCCGTCCGATCACGTAGAAAGAAGGTTCTGATCTTTAGTTTAACGTCGGGATGAATCTCAGCCGTTGGATCTCGATCGGGAGCTACAGATGCCGTCCATCAATGCCTTCGTTTCGGCCGTCCATTCGAGTTTCAGTAAAAACCGCCCATTAGATCATCCAAAATTCCCAAATTGCCCTCCGTGGACCATGCGCGAGCCCGGTGTTGCATGAACCGCCATGTTCTTCAACCAATCGGAGCACGCCTCTTGCTGTGAAATTCCCGAATTACTCTCCGATTGGTCCACCGAGTACCGCAAAAAATGCTGACGTCAGCATTGCGTCGGCGAGTTGGTCTACTATTTCGGTCGAATCAGACCGAACCATTGAGCCAGTTTTCTGAATCAGTTTGAACCAAACCATTTTTTTAAAAAAATTTAATTCTGGGCTCGTTTGAAGTCCGTTTTGCCTGAAATTTGGTTCATCTGAACTAAAAAAATAAGATCTTCACATTGGTGGCCTTTTTTCCTGCATAATATTAATAAAAGTATCAATTTCTAAAGAAATAGATTAATTTATTTTATAATTTAATACTTTTATTAGTATATTTTTAGCACTTATCAATCCTAATTCAGGGAAGAAGTCGTTCCATAGCAAGAACTGAGCCTTTAGGAAAGCTCAAACCAGGGCCAAGAATTTTGAAGTTTATGCATGTGGTAATTCATGATGAATTGCCCATATGCATCAGTCAAGGATTGCAGAATAATATCGTTCTGTAGATCCAAGTCTAACTTCACACCGAGCTTCTCAAGCTCTTCCAAGTCCTTGATCATCATCAGACAGTGATCTTGGACTGACTGCCCATCATGCATCTTAGCCTTAAAAAGTCATTTCGTGACTTGATATTTGGCTGCGCGACTCTGTTCACCAAACATCTCCTACAGGTGAGCCAACATTTGGCGAGCAGTCCCGATATCTTCATGTTGGCGCTGGAGCTCATCAGACATCGAGCCCAACATGTAATATCTGGCCTTATTATCTTCGTCTATCCATTTTTCCAGAGATGCTCTCTGTTCAGTGGATGGATGGGCTGGTAAGGTGGGAGGGTCCTGATCCAATACATGGGTTAACTTCTCGAAACCCAAAATAATTTTGTAGTTCCTGAGCCAATCTTTATAATTGGGTCCGGTCAGTCTATGTGTGTCCAGGATACGTGCCAATGGGTTGGACGCAGACATTTTCCTGTAGAGAGTCAAAGATTCTAGTTAGATACTGTAATTATGACTTGACCAATTTATTTAGGAATTTTATTTTTAAACAAATTAGCTCCCACTATTTTCTCGGATCCCTACACTCCCTCTGTAGAGATGCGAAAAATCTCCATGATTAATGATTTCTAGTGGGTGGTGCGGTCTCACCAACTGACTCATCACCTCACCTAACAGTTATTGGTGATGGGTTAGCCAATGAGTGAACAACTCTTGTTCAATGATTCTCTAATCATGGTGCACCCAAACTTGGTCTCTAATTCATGAATCTCACCGTATCCAAATATTGATCCACTCCTTAGTTAAGTCAGACCCACCATTTGCATAGACTGGATTCCTAATTGAGTCTCTCACCGTATCCGAAATATTGAGCCCAACTCATCCTCCAGCCCATAGCATCCAATGCCTAATAGACATGGTTGCATCTTCCGGTGCAACTGAGCCACTGTATCCAGCCGAGAACAATCAACCCCGGGAAGGGCCCGCACATCTACAATGGTGGAAGACCTCAGACTTAATCTTTTCTTAGGGAGAATTGATTCAGGTCTCATTAAACTAGACTTGTCATAGTCATAACAATTATGACTAACCTAGTGGCATGGGTTAGCTCGGATTATTGACCACCTCAGATCAGAACTGTGTCAACAGATATGGCCAGGTAAGTGAGATCGGTGGAAGGAATATGCCATTAACTCGTACAAGAATGCATTCAGGTCGAGTAGCTTCCAATTAAAAATCCAGTCGGTCGTATGTGCCAAACTTACCTTAGACACCAAATTGTTGAGTCAGAACCAATTGGGTTAGCCTACAATCCAGACTCTAACCTCTGAGCCTAATTAGGTCTTGCTTGATCGTGACTCGATCTTGACCCAGACTTAATCCTATTAGGCTGGTCAATTTAAGCATTGTTGATCCCATCTAACCAACTCTTGATTCGGTTTGATCAACCGCTTAGACCTAATTGAGCTACCCAAGCCCGAACCCAGTATTATGAATATGTCTTAGATCTGAAAATTCTCAATTTTAGACCTAATTAATATTCCATAATCTTAATTCTTTAATTAAGTAGGGTTCATAAACAAAATATGCACAATAAATCCTAGGGTTTCAGGATCTAGGGTTTTGCAGAAAGTAAGTTTTGGGTTTCTGATTAAGGACGAACACGCAGCACCCCTACACATCATAAGAACACCCCATCGAATGGGAAGGAGAGGGCCTTTAAACCCTTCTTCGTTCTTATGACCGGACGGCCAAGAGGAACGCCTTAATCAGGAACATGTCAATACTACAAAATAGTTTTAGATCTATATCATATATCTCATATACAAATTAGATCTAATCATGGCATATTTTGCATACATCTCATGTATCGAATCATGCATATTTTTAGATCTAAATTATCTCATAATAATCTAAAAAATTAGATTTAAATTGATCTAATCAAAATAAATTCTAATCTAGACAATTATGTAGAACTATTCTACAACTAGTCTAGACATGCATCAATCATATCTCATATGATATTTAAAATTAAATAATTTTTATTTACTATTTTTTAGATGTTATTATAATAATTATAATATCAAAAAATAGTAAATAAATAGATCTAAAATATGATTTAATCAAATTAAATTAAAACATGCAAGACTATTCTATAGAACTATTCTATTTTAGAACTAGTCATGCATATTTTCTAATCTTAGATCCAAATTATTTAATTTTAATTTTTTCTGATTTTAGATCTGATCACATCTCATGTGACATCTAAAATCACTTATTTTCTAATTAAAATAAATTTAAAATTAGATCTAAACACTTTAGAACCTTGGCTCTGATACCAGTTGAAGGAAAAATCCTGATTTTCCCGGATCCAGGTTCGTTCAGATCTGATCAGATCAAGAGATATATTTCAAAAATTTTTTCTCTTTGATCTAATCAGATCTATAATATTTTAGATCTAATTCTTATTATTTTAATAATTAAAATAAAATTTAAGATAAATTAAATCAAATTTAATTTACCTTGATTTGGGTAATCCTATTACCCTTGATGATCCTGTAAGCAGCGGAAGGTTCTGGATCTAGCCACGCAAGTGCCTGGCCTCTACCGGTATCCACTCAGGGTTGGATCTAGGAGATCCTCTTCTTCTCTATCACATCTCCAAAAATTAGATCTGGATCTGATCTGGAGGATCTTCAAAACTCCTTTTGAAGATCAGCAGTCGTCCTTTGCAGCAGCGCAGCCTTCTAGCTTTTGATCGCCTTTCTCTTGATCTGGAATCGCACCAACCAAGATCCAAAACTCCTTTTGGACGTGGAGAGGAGAGGGAGAAGATGGTTTGGCATGGAGGAAGGAGGGGAGAGGCAGCCTTGGGGCATGGGAATTGAATTTTTAGATTCTCCTTGAGTTGGGCGCAGGGTCTTATTTATAGACTATGCAGTGATCCAACTCCTCTTCTTCCCAACCAATCACAACCCTTTGTGAAATCAGATCTAAATCTGATTGGTGGGAATAGAGTCCCCTGGATTCCTCCTTAGAGGGCACCTAAGACCAGTCAAAGTTGGTTCTTAGGAGAACTCTAATTGGAATCCAAAAAGGAGATGGAGTCCTTGTCCAACAAGGGACTCCTAGGCGCCTCCAACTTGGGCACACGCCAAGGGTGGCGTGCGCCCTCCTCCTTGCCAGGTTCTGGCAGGGGGACAAGGCCCCCACCAGCTCTCCAATAGGTGCATGACATGTGGATCAAAAGTCAAAGTGTCAATGGTCAACATTTGACCAGTCAAAGGTCAGACTTTTGACCAAAGTCAAAGGAACAAGAAATGGCAGGTGACCAAAAATGGCAGGTAATGTCTTACAAAATAAGACAACCTTTTCTGACTTGGACAACCTCCAGTCAGACCATATGAAGGCCTCTGATTGAGCACAAACTCCTTTGGCTCAGTCAGGACAACTTATTTATGATAGTAAAAGAAGAACGTTAGGTTCAATCGAGTGCTAGCACGATTTTCCTTGAACCTAATTGAATCTCATTCAGATCAATTGAACTAGATCAGTTCAATTGATGATCACCAGATTCAAACCCTTGTTTGTGTGACCCAGTTAGGTTCAGTTCTGTATGGTAATGGGATATGTCATGATCTCTATCATCGACATCATCGAAACTCCTTTCGATGGATCAGAACTCTTCTGATTCGAACAGCTAGAATGATCGATCATCTAAATCATTCTAATTGCTCCCAAAATCCACCAGTGACACCTAGCAGTATATGGTGGCAACCCATCAGAGCTGAATGCGAACCTCTTGGTGCAGCTACCTGTGTGATTAAGTTCTTCTATCTTGAGCCCCGATCAGATTAGGGTTAAGGTGAACTCGTCAAACCCTAGTCTCTGTCATATGATGTAATCATTCGATTCGAAGTCCAATGTGAAAATCTAAATAGAAACTCTTTCTATTATTTCACTCTGCCATGGCCATGGGCTTCTGGACTTGATTCTCATGATCATCATAGGGCTGCTCCTCTACCACCGAGGTAGATAGATTCCATCTTGATGCAATCCAGTTCCTACAATGAACATGCTATAGCCAACATACACCTCAGGGTTCCATATGGCTAGGAGACCGAGTAATGGTGTAGTCAAACTATAACACCCTCAAGGTGAACTGCCGATGCATCTCAGGTCAAAGAACCAGACACACTACTGCAGCATCGAGTCAGTCATTGACGAGAAGGTAGACTTCCTAATGACTACTCGAGGTGGTCACGCTCAGTGCCCTCGTTCTCTAACGAGTACCTGTACTCTCGCTCCGGTGTCTCCACACCATAGACTCAAGACTCATCTACTAAAGAGAAGCGATTGTACACCAACCTTCCGGATCAATCACCATCCTCGTGATGATCCTATGGTCGGGAAGCATTTTATGAGTTAATAATGATTATTCATGTCTTAAATTTTCAACTCTTGAAAATATGAATTATCATTACCATTAACTCAAAGGATGTATCACAGACTCTAAATATACATATGTGATAGAAAATAACCCATTTTATTGATTTTAGTCAAAATTATAATTTTGCCCCTAGAAGTGTATTACAAGTGTCAGCCAATTCTGGCTTCTAGGGCACATATATCTAACAAGTTTAAACCCTTCTTTATTCTTATGATCGAACGGCCAAGAGGAACGCCTTAATCAGGAACATGTAATACTACAAAATAGTTTTAGATCTATATCATATATCTCATATACAAATTAGATCTAATAATGGCATATTTTGCATACATCTCATGTATCGAATCATGCATATTTTTAGATCTAAATTATCTCATAATAATTTAAAAAATTAGATTTAAATTGATCTTATTAAAATAAACTCTAATCTAGACAACTATGTAGAACTATTCTATAACTAGTCTAGACATGCATCAATCATATCACATATGATGTTTAAAATTAAATAATTTTTATTTACTATTTTTTAGATGTTATTATAATAATTATAATATCAAAAAATAGTAAATAAATAGATCTAAAATATGATTTAATCAAATTAAATTATAAACATGCAAGACTATTCTATAGAACTATTCTATTTTAGAACTAGTCATGCATATTTTTTAATCTTAGATCTAAATCATTTAATTTTAATTTTTTCTGATTTCATATCTCATCACATCTCATGTTACATCTAAAATCACTTATTTTCTAGTTAAAATAAAATTAAAATAAGATCTAAACACTTTAGAACCTTGGCTCGAATACCTGTTGAAGAAAAAATCCTGAATTTTCGGACCAGGTTCGTTCGGATGTGATTCAATCAAGAGATATATTTCAAAATTTTTTCTCTTTGATCTAGATCAGATCTAAGATATTTCAGATTTAATCTTTATTATTTTAATAATTAAAATAAAATTTAGATAAATTAAATCAAATTTAATTTACCTTAACATAGGGTAATCCTATTACCCGTTGATGATCCTGTAAGCAGCGGAACATTCTGGATCTAGCCACGCAAGTGCCTGGCCTCTATCGATATCCACTCGGGCTGGATCTGGAGATCCTCTTCTTCTCTATTACATCTCCAAAAATTAGATCTGGATCTGATTTGGAGGATCTTCAAAATATCTTTTGAAGATCAGCAGTTGTCCTTTGCAGCAGCGCAGCCTTCTAGCTTTCTGTCGCCTTTCTCTCATCTAGATTGCACCAACTTGGATCCCAAACTCCTTTGGGCATCGAGAGGAGAGGGAGAATATGGTCTTGGCATGGAGGAGGAGGAGAGAGGCAGTCTTGGGGCGTGGAGAATTGAATTTTCAGATTCTCCTTGAGTTGGGCGCAGGGTCTTATTTATAGACTATGCATGATCCAACTCCTCTTCTTCCCAACCAATCATAATCCTTTGTGAAATCAGATCTAAATCTGATTGGTGGGAATAGAGTCCCTTGGATTCCTCCTTAGATGGTGCCTAAGACCAGTCAAACTTGGTTCTTAGGAGAAGTCTAATCGAAATCCAAAAAGGAGATGGAGTCCCTATCCAACAGGGACTCCTAGGCGCCTCCAGCTTGGGCACACGCCAAGGGTGGCATGCGTCCTCCTTCTTGCTAGGTTCTGGTAGGGGGACAAGCCCCCACCAGCTCTCCAATAGGTGCATGACATGTGGTCAAAAGTCAAAGTATCAATGGTCAACATTTGACCAGTCAAAGGTCAGACTTTTGACCAAAGTCAAAGAACAAGAAATGGCAGGTGACCAAAAATGGCAGGTAATGTCTTACAAAATAAGACAACCTTTTCTGACTTGGACAACCTCCAGTCAGACCATATGAAGGCCTCTGATTGAGCACAAACTCCTTTGGCTCAGTCAGGACAACTTATTTATGATAGTAAAAGAAGAACGTTAGGTTCAATCGAGTGCTAGCACGATTTTCCTTGAACCTAATTGAATCTCATTCAGATCAATTGAACTAGGATCAGTTCAATTGATGATCACCAGATTCAAACCCTTGTTTGTGTGACCCAGTTAGGTTCAGTTCTGTATGGTAATGGGATATGTCATGATCTCTATCATCGACATCATCGAAACTCCTTTCGATGGATCAGAACTCTTCTGATTCGAACAGCTAGAATGATCGATCATCTAAATCATTCTAATTGCTCCCAAAATCCACCAGTGACACCTAGCAGTATATGGTGGCAACCCATCAGAGCTGAATGCGAACCTCTTGGTGCAGCTACCTGTGTGATTAAGTTCTTCTATCTTGAGCCCCGATCAGATTAGGGTTAAGGTGAACTCGTCAAACCCTAGTCTCTGTCATATGATGTAATCATTCGATTCGAAGTCCAATGTGAAAATCTAAATAGAAACTCTTTCTATTATTTCACTCTGCCATGGCCATGGACTTCTGGACTTGATTCTCATGATCATCATAGGGCTGCTCCTCTACCACCGAGGTAGATAGATTCCATCTTGATGCAATCCAGTTCCTACAATGAACATGCTATAGCCAACATACACCTCAGGGTTCCATATGGCTAGGAGACCGAGTAATGGTGTAGTCAAACTATAACACCCTCAAGGTGAACTGCCGATGCATCTCAGGTCAAAGAACCAGACACACTACTGCAGCATCGAGTCAGTCATTGACGAGAAGGTAGACTTCCTAATGACTACTCGAGGTGGTCACGCTCAGTGCCCTCGTTCTCTAACGAGTACCTGTACTCTCGCTCCGGTGTCTCCACACCGTAGACTCAAGACTCATCTACTAAAGAGAAGCGATTGTACACCAACCTTCCGGATCAATCACCATCCTCGTGATGATCCTATGGTCGGGAGCATTTTATGAGTTAATAATGATTATTCATGTCTTAAATTTTCAACTCTTGAAAATATGAATTATCATTACCATTAACTCAAAGGATGTATCACAGACACTAAATACACATATGTGATAGAAAATAACCCATTTTATTGATTTTAGTCAAAATTATAATTTTGCCCCTAGAAGTGTATTACAAGTGTCAGCCAATTCTGGCTTCTAGGGCACATATATCTAACACCACGTTCATTAAGGCTATCAGCGGAATCATGCATATTTTTAGATCTAAATTATCTCATAATAATCAAAAAAATTAGATTTAAATTGATCTTATCAAAATAAACTCTAATCTAGATAACTATGTAGAACTATTCTACAACTAGTCTAGACATGCATCAATCATATCTCATATGATGTTTAAAATTAAATAATTTTTATTTACTATTTTTTAGATATTATTATAAAAATTATAATATTAGAAAATAATAAATAAATAGATCTGAAATATGATTTAATCAAATTAAATTGAAAACATGCAAGACTATTCTATAGGATCATGGAGATCTGATCTCTCATCATCTCTAAATAATTTTAGAACCATGGCTCTGATACCAGTTGAAGGAAAATCCTGATTTTTCGGACCAGGTTCGTTCAGATCTGATCAGATCAAGAGATATATTTCAAAAATTTTTTTCTTTGATCTAGATCAGATCTTGATATATTTTAGATCTAATTCTTATTATTTTAATAATTAAAATAAATTTAGATAAATTAAATCAAATTTAATTTATCTTGATGTTGGGTAATCCTATTATCCGTTGATGATCCTGTAAGCAGCGGAAGGTTCTGGATCTAGCCACGCAAGTGCCTGGCCTCTACCGGTATCCACTCAGGGTTGGATCTGGAGATCCTCTTCTTCTCTATCACATCCTCCAAAAATTAGATCTGGATCTGATCTGGAGGATCTTCAAAACTCCTTTTGAAGATCAGCAGTCGTCCTTTGCAGCAGCGCAGCCTTCTTAGCTTTTGATCGCCTTTCTCTTGATCTGGATTGCACCAACCAAGGTCCAAAACTCCTTTTGGATGTGGAGAGGAGAGGGAGAAGGTGGGCTTTGGCATGGAGGAAGGAGGGGAGAGGCAGCCTTGGGGCATGGGATTTTTTCAATTCTTTTTCAATGCTCTTTGAGTTGGGCGCAGGGTCTTATTTATAGACTAAGCTGTGATCCAACTCCTCTTCTTCCCAACCAATCACAACCCTTTGTGAAATCAGATCTAAATCTGATTGGTGGGAATAGAGTCCCCTGGATTCCTCCTTAGAGGGTGCCTAAGACCAGTCAAAGTTGGTTCTTAGGAAGAACTCTAATTGGAATCCAAAAAGGAGATGGAGTCCTTGTCCAACAAGGGACTCCTAGGCGCCTCCAACTTGGGCACACGCCAAGGGTGGCGTGCGCCCTCCTCCTTGCCAGGTTCTGGCAGGGGGACAGGCCCCCACCAGCTCTCCAATAGGTGCATGACATGTGGTCAAAAGTCAAAGTGTCAATGGTCAACATTTGACCAGTCAAAGGTCAGACTTTTGACCAAAGTCAAAGAACAAGAAATGGCAGGTGACCAAAAATGGCAGGTAATGTGTCTTACAAAATAAGACAACCTTTTCTGACTTGGACAACCTCCAGTCAGACCATATGAAGGCCTCTGATTGAGCACAAACTCCTTTGGCTCAGTCAGGACAACTTATTTATGATAGCAAAAGAAGAACGTTAGGTTCAATCGAGTGCTAGCACGATTTTCTTGAACCTAATTGAATCTCATTCAGATCAATTGAACTAGATCAGTTCAATTGATGATCACCAGATTCAAACCCTTGTTTGTGTGACCCAGTTAGGTTCAGTTCTGTATGGTAATGGGATATGTCATGATCTCTATCATCGACATCATCGAAACTCCTTTCGATGGATCAGAACTCTTCTGATTCGAACAGCTAGAATGATCGATCATCTAAATCATTCTAATTGCTCCCAAAATCCACCAGTGACACCTAGCAGTATATGGTGGCAACCGATCAGAGCTGAATGCGAACCTCTTGGTGCAGCTACCTGTGTGATTAAGTTCTTCTATCTTGAGCCCCGATCAGATTAGGGTTAAGGTGAACTCGTCAAACCCTAGTCTCTGTCATATGATGTAATCATTCGATTCAAGTCCGATGTGAAAATCTAAATAGAAACTCTTTCTATTATTTCACTCTGCCATGGCCATGGGCTTCTGGACTTGATTCTCATGATCATCATAGGGCTGCTCCTCTACCACCGAGGTAGATAGATTCCATCTTGATGCAATCCAGTTCCTACAATGAACATGCTATAGCCAACATACACCTCAGGGTTCCATATGGCTAGGAGACCGAGTAATGGTGTAGTCAAACTATAACACCCTCAAGGTGAACTGCCGATGCACCTCAGGTCAAAGAACCAGACACACTACTGCAGCATCGAGTCAGTCATTGACGAGAAGGTAGACTTCCTAATGACTACTCGAGGTGGTCACGCTCAGTGCCCTCGTTCTCTAACGAGTACCTGTACTCTCGCTCCGGTGTCTCCACACCATAGACTCAAGACTCATCTACTAAAGAAAAGTGATTGTTCACCAACCTTTCGGATCAATCACCATCCTCGTGATGATCCTATGGTCGGAAGCATTTTATGAGTTAATAATGATTATTCATGTCTTAAATTTTCAACTCTTAAAAATATGAATTATCATTACCATTAACTCAATGGATATATCACAGACATTAAATATACATATGTGATAGAAAATAACCCATTTTATAGATAATAGTCAAAATTATAATTTTACCCCTAGAAGTGTATTACAAATATCAGCCAATTCTGGCTTCTAGGGTACATATATCTAACATTATTTTGATCTAATTTTTGGATATGTGATAGAGCACAAGTTATGCATTGGGTGTACTAAATTTTATAATTTTTGGAGGTGTCTAGGTTGAGTTATGATCAAGTTTGATTTGGATCAAACTCTTGAGGGAAGAGTCCTAGGCGCAGTGGACTCTTCCTTATCTACTCATGCTAAAACCTTTTTGAATCATTTTTGGTGAAAAAATAGATGATATCTGGTGGTTTTTCATAAAGAATATGTCCTAGAGTTCTAATAATAAAATAAATGAGTAATTTTGGTCAAAAGGGACTCTAAGTAGGCATTGGATATAAAGCCTTTCTCACGTCAAAGTGCATTCAACATAAGAAATAATTTTTCATACCCAAAGTCTGCCATCCCTGATATCCCACACCCTCTCTATCCTCTCTCTTCTTCTCTTCTACAAGCTTAAAAAGTTAGACACAAATCTAAGAAGAAGGTCCAAAGTTTTTGACACAATATTCAGGATCTATGCGATGGTGTTCTTGTGACGGACAGGCTGCCTTCAGAAATAATTTTGAAGATTCTTCGGATCAGATCTAAATCTATTTTTTGAAGAAAAGGTTCATGAGAATAAGATGTTCGGATCCTACCTGAGTGGATACTAGTAGAGGCCAGGCGCATGTGTGGCTCCTTCCAAAATCTCAGGAATCAACGGGATCATTGCAGGATAATTAGATTACCAAATCAGGTACTTTAAATTAAATCTAATTTAATTTTAATTTTTAATTTTTAATATTAAATTATTATGATTAGATCTGAGAAATCTTAGATCTAATTAGATCATTTAGGAATTTTTAGAAAAATCTCCCTCATATCTGATCAGATCTGCATGATCCTGCGAAGGAAAATAGTATTTTTCCTTCACTATTTACTGCATCTATGTGTTCAGAACATAATACCTTTTTATGAGTAGTCGATCACCATGATTTGATCATTGTTGATGAGGTTCTCAAGTCATGACACAGCCACATAGATATCTGGCCTCCACGGATTGTCCACATGGGGCTCCTGGTCTTGATCGGCTCCCTGCGAGTGCTAGCTCGACACCAAAGTCTTTTAAGGATTATTTTGATCGAATAGCTTTGATCTTTGTCTACAGTCTTCACGGATGCTTTGGATTGTTGGTAGATTTAGTAGAGAGGTATAGAAAGTTTTCTCTAAAATTTTGTGGTCTTACGATACTCGTAGCTCATGCAATAGCTTTCCGAAACCTAGGTCGAATACCTAGGACTGCACTCACCCTAAAAAACTTGCGCCCCTTCTCTCTTGGTTTTCTCTCTCTCGAAGATGATTGAAGCCTCTTCCCATGCGCCAAATGAATCTCACAGAAGTCCTCTCTTCATAATAGGTATTAGCACACATCCCAAAAACCTCCCCTTTTAATATTTGCACAAAGAACAACTTCTATGCATGTGGGGAACCAAAAACTAGTTTGAATGCTAGTTTGAATTTAAAATTCTTTTTAATTCAAACTTCATCCAAACCAATTCAAACTTATTTGGGATGTGTGAACGAGTTGTGTGCCCACTCTTCATCAAGGAAAAGTCCATGTGAAACCCCTTTCACATGGAGATAATTGGCGCACAAGAGAAGGGTGGCACAAGGGATAAGATATGGTTGTTGTCAACTCAAATTCAAACTCATTTTGAATTTGAATGTCAACTAACCATAATTTATCCATTGAGGATGTGGAAGATCAGGGCATAAGATATTATGTGTGTGGAAAAAAATTCATGAGAGAATAAAAATCAAATTTTAACTGGACGTGGGACATAGGTGGCGCATGGGAAGAGAAGACTAGTCAAATTAGTCTTTGAAATTCAAATTTCAACCAACTAAACCAACCCAATCAAAATTGATTAGGCCCAATTAGAATAAATTAAACTCAACCCATTTAGGCTTAATTAGGCTTAATTAAATTCTAATAAAATCTAGAATTGATCAAGCCCAACCTCTGATCAAATCAGGGTTCGAACCTCTCCGATGATTAGGTCAACTTGTGACCTAATCAGGTTAAACCCAACTGAACCTAATTCAATTGGACTTGAATCAAAAATCATAACTCAATCAAATTGAGTTAAAATCACTAATTAAACCCCTCATAATCTCAAAGTCCAAATTTGGTAGGTCACCAGACAATAGAGTTCATCGATATGAAACACTAATCGAAGAGTCCCAGTCCAGTAGGACTTTTGACTCCGGTGTTCGAAATGAATGAAACTTGCGATCACAGAGTCCATACTCTTGATCAGAGAGTTTCAGAAAGTAGGACTCAGTGTCCTAATACTATATGATATTTGGTTGAAGAGTCCTAGTCTAGTGGGACTCTTGACCACAGCCAACAGATCAAGTAGAAACCTCTAGTGTGTGTGACTCCGTTGGTTCGAACCTAAGCTGATAGCATAGGAACCACTTTCTATACTAATCAAAGTGATCATCTAATAATGGTACTCGACATCCGGATAGATCAAATAGTCACAATCACAACAATCAGAACCTATGCGAATATGGTTATTATATAATTCATCCCTATGATTTTTGTGTAATAGATGACTCAGGGTTAGACTATCAATCCTAGAAAATACATCCATGTCATGTCTCAAAGCAATTAGTCCCATGACTCCTCACTAAGACTATCTTGGCCAAGTCTTTGCTAAATTGAAATATAATTAAATACATCTCCTGAAATTAGGAGTGGTCAATCCCATCTTGATACACGCATCGACTCCTCAAGTACTTAACTGTGCCTAGAAATCTTTCATCACTGAATTAGAAATTCAGGTAGTCCAACACCAAAGCACAGTGAGTTGCTTGAAAGTCACCATGGTGATCTCAGATCAGAAGAATACTTATATCCATATTCCATTGGAGCTATCTTAACAGGAGAAAAGCTTTGAAGTTGGTCACGTTCAGTGCAGATATACCCATACATCTCACTTGCATGCCATACTAGTGTCTCAACACTCCTTGGTTATGAGGACAACCAACATATATGGTACACAATGATCTATACTCGATAAATATTATCATCCTCAGTAACAACGTATTATTTGATCATAAATTATTTTAAAGACTAAACGATAAATCCTCTTTTATCGAATCTAGATAGTCCTAAGGACTTTATCATAACACAGGAGTTTATTAGAAGATAAAAAAAAAAATTTATGATGAAAAATACCAAAAATAACTTTTATTAATTCATAATTTATATATAATTATAAAAGTATAGCTCAACCATTAACAGACTGATGATTGACTTTGGGACACATTCCCAACATAGGTACCACCAATCCTTAGCGGTGGGATGGTGTTTGAAAGTAAAATAATTATGGAATAAAAAAATAGTTGGATGGACCTTGGCTAAGATGCAAAGAGAAAGAAAGTCTATGATAAACCTAAATAAGTTTGGAGCCATAAAGATGAAAGAAATATTTAAAAATTGAAAGAGAGCAACAATAAAGGGTTGGATCAAGAGTTGAAATCCAGCATGGAGAGCTTCAGTGTACAAACAGAAGCAATCCGAGGAAGGGATGCAAGCTCGGCCATTAGGCCTGGAAAGTTTCAGTTCATACTTCAAAGGTACCCCATACTAGATCCTTATCAAGGAAAGGTCCTCAGGGTGTAAGGAGCAAGGAATGGTCTCAAGGATGAATGTTGGATGAGGTGCTCCTATGAGTTTGGTGGTTTCCCTACAGCTTAGATCTGGCAAGCTTAGGCAGGCCAGACTCCTAGAATGTGGACTAGGATGCTTCGAAAGATATTTGGATCAAATCAAACTTACAAATCTCCAAAAAATTAGAAGAAAAAGGCTATGAAGTTTTTGAAAATACCCAGGAAGAACAGTAAACTCCTATGAGAAAATCAAAAGGATGAAAGTAGGAGAAAAATAGAGAAATACAAGAAAAAGGTCAGAAAACTATCCTAAATCGATTGGAGGACTCAAGAAGATAGTCAAAAAAATAGAAGGCAGACGGAAAAGACATCGATGGCTAGAGAAGTTGTGATGGAAGAAGAACAGGAAGTCCGGGGGAGATGAAAGATAGAAGGAGAAAAGCACAGGCAAGAGTAGAGAATCAATGTGAGGGAAGTGTTTAAATAGCCAGAAAAGATTAGGAGAGGTTATGATTGCAGATCCTCTCCACCCATTCCCTACCTGCCATGTGTTCCACTTACCATCAGCATTCGGTAGAGCATTTATGGTGCCGAACTTGGAGCACCATGCCAGGAGAGAATTTTGAGTGTTGGGGTTGTTTCAGGTCATTCACTCATTAAAAAACTTCGATGCCAGTCAAAAAAAATGAAAACTTTTTATCTCCTAAAAGCAGAAAACTAGAAAAGGACTTTGGTAGTCACAGTCTTGTACTTTCTTTGTTCGAACTTCGAACTTGAGAGTAGGAAGATAAGTGTTGGGGATAAAATAGCTTCCATCGAAGTGTGATAAGATTTCTATTTTTAGCATAACCATGACCAAACTTCATCCAAGCAGCTCTCCTACTCCACCCTACCTTGGGAAGGATGACCTCCAATCCATGTATGCCGAACGACCTTCTTAACAGTGATCATCAATGCTTTACCAGCAACTACAGAATAGGACTTCAGCTGGACAAACTTGAACAATGAGAGGAATTGCCATTCGACTGATTCTGCCCTTTGGCTTAAGACAGACTCTGAGTTCCAAGTGTTAAATCCCAGCACCATCTGACCTTGCTTATGATAGACTTTGAAGGCACCCAAATTCCTTCATTGCAGGTAGTGTATCTCACCAATTGCATATTAAGGACCTTATCCAACTGAATCCCTTTCCAGCTGAACTCCTCTCTGGCCGAGCTTCGTTCAGACAAATTCTTTTCTAGCCGAATTCTTCCAGCAGCTAGCTTTGAGAGCAGTCAAATTTTTTTATTCCTTCTTGATGATTGCGGATCTAGCCAGCGTACATCATGCATGTCAATCGAACATATTTGAACAATAAAAGGATCCCATCGTTATTGCAAGTTTGATCTCCAAATCTGGAGCAAGCAATAGCTACGTTGTTGATTGTGAATCCTAGTACTCTTTTAGGCTAATCTTGAGTATCAGTCGAACTTTAGGAAGCAATAAGAGTAGTACCAGTAGGAGTCTTGATGTTCACCCATTCTAGCTACTAGTGAATCTCAAATTTTTACCTTCCCGACCAAACTCCTCTAAAAACCATGGCCGTGATCCTCAGTGAAGAACCCACCATCCTCTCTCTGGTCTCCAACTAGATCATTCATATTTGCTCCTAGTCGATCTTGACAATGGTCGAGCTCCTCAAAACTATCAAAAATGATAAGGGCAGATTCCAACTAGTTATAGGTCTGCCCTGAAGGAAAACTAGCTTTTCTGCTGCAGGATCGATCTAATCTGATCAAATCTATAGCAAAAATTTTTAAAATTTTTCCTACAACTTTTGATTAGATCTGAGAGTTTTCAGATCTGATCCTTATGATCTGATATTGAAACCAAAAATTGAAATTAAATCTGGAACATCAAATATTACCTGTTCAAGGTAGACAATTATCCCAACGATGATCTAAAATTGCCCGAGGTTCTGGATCTAGGCATGTAAGTGCCTGGCCTCTACTGGAGTCCACTTTGATTGATTCTAGATGTCTTCTCCTTCTAAATCTAATCTTCAAAGATCAGATCTAGATCTGATCTGTAGAGCCTTTAAAATAAAACTTGAAGGCAGTGTGCTTGTCTCACGAACACCGTCATCTCTTTGCCTGAATCCTTGTGCCAAAAGCCCTTGATCTTCTTTGCTTCTTGCACCCAACCTATTGGGCATGGAGAAGAGGAAGAGGAGTAGGAAAGGAGGGCATGGAACAAAGAGGGGGTGGCAGCAATTGGCGTGGAGGAGGAAAACATGAGAACCCTAGTGTGCAGGGGTTCTTGTAGAGAACCCTATGCCACCTTAGAGTCCCTTTCCATCAAGCAATCAAATTGCTTGATTAATTAGGACTCTAGGCCTAATATCCCATGCCAAATACCAGGTCCCTTCCTGGTTTTGTCACCCAAAACAATTCAAAATTGTCGCACAAAAAAGATAGGGAGAGAGGGAAGAAATCCAAGTGCAAGAGACTCTTCCTAGAATTTGATCTCCATCAAACTCTTTGACCTAGTCAAATCTGATTTTGACCTGATCAAAGCCCTATCCTTATGGGCTACATAATAGGGAGGCGTGTGCCTTCTCCTCTTATGAAATCACCTAGGGGTGCATGCCCCTAGAAATTCTCTAAGGTCGCACACCCCCTGCCCTTTCTTTCCTGCATCTGGGTCAACCTTTGACCCTTATCTTAAAAGATCAAGAAATTGGTAGGTCTTGTCCTATTCTCATCTGATGAATTAGGATAATACTTTTCTGATCTAGACAAGCTTCAGTCAAATCAAGACAAAGCCATACGGAGTTTTTAGATGAGCCCAAGTCAATTTGGCTCAATCGAGATGAACCAAAAAGACTATAGAAGGAGAATGTTAAGCTCAATCATGTGCTAGCATGATTTTCTTGAACCTAATTAGATCTAATCTAAATCAATCAAATTGAGTTAGATCAATTGATCACATCTAGACTTAAACTCTTATTTGTGTGATCTAGTTTGGTTCAATTTTGTATGGTAATGAGACATGTCGTAATCTCTATCATCGACATTATCGAAATACCATTCGATGGATCAGAATTTTTTTAATTCATCCAATTAGAATGATCGATCATCTAGATCATTCTAATTGCTCCCATAATCCATTAGTGGCACCTAGCAGTATATGATGGCAACCCATCAGAACTAAAGGCGAATCTCTTGGTGCAACTATCTATGTGATTGGGTTCTTCTATCATGAGTCTCGATAAGATTAGGATTAAGGTGAACTCGTCAAACCCAACACCCTATCACATGATTGAATCATTCAATCTGAGTTTGATGTGAAATTCTAATAGAAAACTCTTTTCTATTATATCATACTACCATAGCCATGAGCTTAAAGACTCGATCTCATGATCATCATAAGATTACTCCTCTTCTACCGAGGTTGATAGATCCCATCTTGGTGCGAACCTGTCCCTACAATGAACATGCTATAGCCAACATATACCTTAGGATTCTAAATGGCTAGGAGACTAAGTTATGGTATAGTCAAACTATAATACCTCAAGATGAACTATCAATGCACCTCAGGTCTAAGAATCAGATATAACTACAACATCGAGCTCAGTCATTGATGAGAAGGTAGACTTCCTTATGATAGCTCTAGGTGGTCATGCTCAGTCCCATCGTTCTCTAACAAGTATCTATACTCTCATTGTAGTGTCTCCACACCATAGCCTCAAGACTTATCTATCCTAAGAAAGTGATCATACATCAATCTTTCGGATCAATTACTATAATCATGATGATCCTATGGTCGGAAGTAGTTTATGAGTTAACTATGAAAATACATGTCTTAAAATTTTTAACTTTTGAAAATATGTATCAGCATTCCATTACTCAAAGGATGTATCATAGATACTATATATACATAATATGATAGGAGAATAATCCTTTATTAATTTTAAGTTAAAATTATAAAAATATCTCTAGAAAGTATATTACAAGTGTCAGCCAATCTGGTTTCTAGGACACTCATCTAATAAACTCCCACTTGATCTAAAGCCAATTAGCTACAAATCTAAGTTCCATCTTCTCAAGATGGGCTTTGATCTTCTGCTGGCTCAATGACTTTATCAGTGAGTCAGCCGCATTGTCTACAGTGTCGACTCTCTTGACCTCGACATAATCCTTCTCGAGATAATCATGGATGAGGTGATATCACCGCTTGATATACTTCAACTTCAATTGAGACCTTGGCTCCTTAGCTAGGGCTATGGTGTCATTATTATCACAGTATAGAGGGACGACATCTGATGGCATCACTCCAAGCTTTATGATGAAATTCTTGTACCAAAATGCTTCTTTCATAGTTTCCAATGTAGTGATGTACTCAGCTTCTATTATGGAGTCTGTGATCACTGTTTGCTTGAAACTCTTCTAGCTAACAGTACCGCTATTACATACAAATAGGCTTTCAGATGTCGACTTTCGATCATTTATATCAAACATAAAATCTGAGTCTATATACCCTTGGACTTGGAGTTCTCCATTACCAAAGATCAAAAATATATCCTTAGTCCTTCTCAAGTACTTAAGGATATATTTCACAAAAGTCTAGTGCTCTTCGTCTGGATTTGACTAATATCTACTCGTGACACTCACAACATGCATAATATCAGATCGTGTACACAACAAGGCATATATGAGGCTCCCTATTATCGAAGTATAAGGGATCTTGCTCATGCTTTCAATCTCCTCAGGTGTGTTGGGACACATCTTCTTGAAGAGATGAATGCTATGTCTAAAGGGCACCAATTTTCTCTTGGAGTTTTTCATGCTGAACCTCTTCAGCACCTCCTCTATATACATCTTCTGTGATAGACCTAGCATCCTATTCGATCTATCCCTATAGACTTTTATTCCAGATATAAAAGATGCTTCTCATCGGTCTTTCATAGAGAACTTCTTTGACAACCATATTTTGATGGATGTCAAC
This sequence comes from Cocos nucifera, assembly GCA_006176705.1. NCBI lineage: Eukaryota > Viridiplantae > Streptophyta > Magnoliopsida > Arecales > Arecaceae > Cocos > Cocos nucifera. Next base: position 122,734 of record QRFJ01004090.1, on the reverse strand, counting down.
ATGAAAAAATCATTCCCAATCTAGAGGATGTCATCCACATACAGTATGCAGAAGATAATAGCACTTCCACTGACCATTTTGAATACATACGGCTCCTCCTTATTTTTGATGAAATTAAATGATTTGATCATATCGTTAAAATGAACATTTCAGCTCTAAGATGTTTGCTTAAGTTTATATATGGATCTTTGCAGCTTGCAGACCTTGTGATCATCATCATTGGATGTTAAACCAAGCGGTTGTTCCATATAAATATCTTTCTCAAGATATCCATTTAAAAATGCCATTTTTTTATCCATCTATCATACTTCATAATCGAAATAAACTGCAACAGCAAGTAGTGCATAGATAGATTTTAGCATGGCTACTGGCGAAAAGGTCTTCTAATAGTCAATGCCTTCATATTGACTATACCCTTTTGCTATAAGCCTAGCTTTAAATATCTCTACAATCCTATCAACATCTATTTTTCTCTTGATGAAGATCTATTTACACCCAATAGGTACAATACCTTCAAGTGGATCTACCAAGATCCAGACTTGGTTTGAGCACATCAAGTCAATCTCTGACCTCATTGCCTCTAACCATTTCTCAAAGTCAATATCTAATATTTCCTCATCATAGGTCATGGAATCATCACCATAAACTCCATTTCTCATGAGAACATTTTCTCTACATCCTCTAAAATGGTACCTAAGTATCTTTCAGGAGGACAAGAAATCCTAATTGATTTACGAGGTGGAGGAGGTAGTGTGTGGATTGGCTCTAACTAATTTGGTTCTATAGGTTCCTTAGCTTATTACTCCTCGAAGATCTTCTCCTCAAGCCTAATCTATCTTCTGATGCCACCATCTTGAATAAACTATTTTTTAAGAAAGATAGCATGTCGACTCACAATCATATTATGGTCTTCCAGAATGTAGAAATAGTATTTTAATGACTCTTTAGGATATCCAATGAATCGAGCTATAAAGAACTTAGACTCTAATTTATCCGTCTGCTATTTTTTGATGTGGGTCGAATAACTTCAAATTCTGAGATGACTCAAACTTAATTTCTTACCATATCATATCTCATATGGTATGGTATGAATGATTTTAGAAGGAATCTTATTCAGTAGGTATATTGCTGTCATTAGACTATATCTCTAAAAAAAATTAAGGAGGTCCGTGAAGCTCATCATGGATCGAACCATATCTAATAGGATCCCATTTCTCTGCTCTAAAATCTCGTTGAGTTGAGGTATTACAGGTGGAGTCCATTGCGAGACTATACCATTATCCTTGAGATAGTCTAGAATTTTTTTACTAAAGTATTCACCTCCTTGATCTGATTGAAGAACCTTAATAAGTTTTTCGATTTGCTTTTCTACTTTGTGTCTGAATTTTTTAAACTTTTCAAAAACTTCAGACTTATGTTGCATTAAATACACATACTCATACCAAGATAGATCATCGATAAAGATAATGAAGTAGATATAATTGCCTCTGATGGGCGCATCAAATGGGCCATATACATCTGTATGTACCAGGACAAGTAGGTCCATGACTCATTTTTCATGTTTCATAAAAGGGAGCTTAGTCATTTTGTCCTGAAGGCATGATTCACAAATTGGATATGACTCAAAAATCAATGGACGCATAAGTTCAGATTTCTTCAATTTGTTAACCCTATCTTTGGCTATATGACCTAGCCTAAGGTTCCATAGATACCTATCATTTAGTCTATCCCTAGGTCGCTTAGATCCTATGGCATTCACGTTTTACTAGATGATGCACCGTGGGAATCCCTATAAGCTAGATTGGCTAAACACTTGTAATACACTTCTAGGGGCAAAATTGTATAATTTTGACTATAATTAATAAAATGGGTTATTTTCTATCACACATGTGTATTTAGTGTCTGTGATACATCCTTTGAGTTAATGGTAATGATAATTCATATTTTCAAGAGTTGAAAATTTAAGACATGAATAATCATTATTAACTCATAAACAGCTCCCGACCATAGGATCATCACGAGGATGGTGATTGATCCGGAAGGTTGGTGTACGATCGCTTCTCTTTAGTAGATGAGTCTTGAGTCTACGGTGTGGAGACACCGGAGCGAGAGTACAGGTACTCGTTAGAGAACGAGGGCACTGAGCGTGACCACCTCGAGTAGTCATTAGGAAGTCTACCTTCTCGTCAATGACTGACTCGATGCTGCAGTAGTGTGTCTGGTTCTTTGACCTGAGATGCATCGGCAGTTCACCTTGAGGGTGTTATAGTTTGACTACACCATTACTCGGTCTCCTAGCCATATGGAACCCTGAGGTGTATGTTGGCTATAGCATGTTCATTGTAGGAACTGGATTGCATCAAGATGGGATCTATCTACCTCGGTGGTAGAGGAGCAGCCCTATGATGATCATGAGAATCAAGTCCAGAAGCCCATGGCCATGGTAGAGTGAAATAATAGAAAGAGTTTCTATTTAGATTTTCACATTGGACTCGAATCGAATGATTACATCATATGACAGAGACTAGGGTTTGACGAGTTCACCTTAACCCTAATCTGATCGGGGCTCAAGATAGAAGAACTTAATCACACAGGTAGCTGCACCAAGAGGTTCGCATTCAGCTCTGATGGGTTGCCACCATATACTGCTAGGTGTCACTGGTGGATTTTGGGAGCAATTAGAATGATTTAGATGATCGATCATTCTAGCTGTTCGAATCAGAAGAGTTCTGATCCATCGAAAGGAGTTTCGATGATGTCTATGATAGAGATCATGACATATCCCATTACCATACAGAACTGAACCTAACTGGGTCACACAAACAAGGGTTTGAATCTGGTGATCATCAATTGAACTGATCTAGTTCAATTGATCTGAATGAGATTCAATTAGGTTCAAGGAAATCGTGCTAGCACTCGATTGAACCTAACGTTCTTCTTTTACTATCATAAATAAGTTGTCCTGACTGAGCCAAAGGAGTTTGTGCTCAATCAGAGGCCTTCATATGGTCTGACTGGAGGTTGTCCAAGTCAGAATAGGTTGTCTTATTTGTAAGACATTACCTGCCATTTTTGGTCACCTGCCATTTCTTGTTCTTTGACTTTGGTCAAAAGTCTACCTTTGACTGGTCAAACGTTGACCATTGACTGGACCTTTGACTTTTGACCACATGTCATGCACCTATTGGAGAGCTGGTGGGGGCCTGTCCCCCTGCCAGAACCTGGCAAGGAGAAGGGCGCACGCCAAGGGTGGCGTGAGCCCAAGTAGGAGGCGCCTAGGAGTCCTTGTTGGACAAGGACTCCACCTCCCTTTTGGATTCCAATCAGAGTTCTACTAAGAATCCAGTTTGACTGGTCTTAGGCGCCCTCTAAGGAGAGAATATCCAGGGGTCTCTATTCCAACCAATCAGATTTAGATCTGATTTCACAAAGGGTTGTGATTGGTTGAGAGGAAGAGGAGTTGGATCACAAGAGGTCTATAAATAAGACCCTGCGCCCAACCCTAATTAAGAAGTCTTGAATAGATTTCCCACGCCCCAAGGCTGCCTCTCCCCTCCTTCTCCATGCCATAGTCTCTTCTCCCCTTGCTCTCCACGTCCAAAAGGTGTTTTGGACTTAGGTTGGTGCGATTCAGATCAAGGAAAGGCGATCAAAAGCAAGAAGGCTGCGCTGCTGCAAAAGGACGACTGCAGATCTTCAAAAGAGTTTTGAAGATCCTCCAGATCAGATCAGATCCAGATCTGATTTTTGGAGGGTGATGATAGAGAAGAAGAGGATCTCCAGATCCAACCCGAGTGGATACCGGTAGAGGCCAGGCGCTTGCGTGGCTAAGATCCAGAACCTTCCGCTGCAATCAGGATCATCTACAGGGTAATAGGATTACCCAAATCAGGTAAATTAAATTTGAATTTAATTTATCTTATTTTATTTTTATTTATTAAAATAATAAGAATCAGATCTGAAAATATCAAGATCTGATTAGGATCAAGAGAAAATTTTTGAAATATATCTCTTGATCTAATCAGATCTGGACGAACCTGGACCGAAAAAATCAGGATTTTTTCCCTTCAACTGGTATCAGAGCCATGGTTCTAAATTGTTTAGATCTGATTTTAATTTTTTATTTTAATTTAGAAAATAAAGTGATTTCAGATGTCACATGAGATGTGATCAGATCTGAAATCAGAAAAAATTAAAATTAAATGATTTGGATCTAAGAACATGAAGATATGCATGACTAGTTCTAGAATAGAATAGTTCTATAGAATAGTTTTGCATGTCTTTGATTTAATCTGATTAAATCATATTTTAGATCTTCTTATTTACTATTTTTCTGATATTATAAGTGTTATAATAACATCTGATAAACAGCAAATAAAAATTATTTAATTTTAAATATCATATGAGATATGATAGATGCATGACTAGACTAGTTGTAGAATAGTTCTACATAATTGTCTAGATTAGAATTTATTTTGATTAGATCAATTTAAATCTAATTTTTTAGATTATTATGTGATAATTTAGATCTGAAAACATGCATGATTTGATGATACATGAGATGTATGCAAAATATGCCATGATTAGATCTAAATTTGTATATGAGATATATGATATAGATCTATAACTGTTTTGTAGTAGATTACATGTTCCTGATTAAGGCGTTCCTCTTGGCCGTCCGGTCATAAGAACGAAGAAGGGTTTAAAGGCCCTCTCTTCCCATTCGATGGGGTGTTCTTATGACGTGTAGGGGTGCTGCGTGTTCGTCCTTAATCAGAAACCCAAAACTTACTTTCTGCAAAACCCTAGATCCTGAAACCCTAGGATTTATTGTGCATATTTTGTTTATGAACCCAACTTAATTAAGAATTAAGTTTATGGAATATTAATTAGGTCTAAAATTGAGAATTTCAGATCTAAGACATATTCATAATACTGGGTTCGGGCTTGGGTAGCTCAATTAGGTCTAAGCGGTTGATCAAACCGAATCAAGAGTTGGTTAGATGGGATCAACAATGCTTAAATTGACCAGCCTAATAGGATTAAGTCTGGGTCAAGATCGAGTCAGTCACGATCAAGCAAGACCTAATTAGGCTCAGAGGTTAGAGTCTGGATTGTAGGCTAACCCAATTGGTTCTGACTCAACAATTTGGTGTCTAAGGTAAGTTTGGCACAGACGACCGACTGGTTTTTTAATTGGAAGCTACTCGACCTGAATGCGTTCTTGTGCGAGTTAACGGCATATTCCTTCCACCGGTCTCACTTACCTGGCCATATCTGTTGACACAGTTCTGATCTGAGGTGGTCAATAATCCGAGCTGACCCATGCCACTAGGTTAGTCATAATTGTTATGACTAAGCCAAGTCTAGTTTAATGAGACCTGAATCAATTCTCCCTAAGAAAAGATTAAGTCCGAGGTCTTCCACCATTGTAGACGTGCGGGCCCTTCCCGGGGTTGATTGTTCTCGGCTGGATACAGTGGCTCAGTTGCACCGGGAAGACGCAACCATGTCTATTAGGCATTGGATGCTATGGGCTGGAGGATGAGTTGGGCTCAATATTCCGGATACGGTGAGAGACCCAATTAGGAACCCAGTCTATGCAAATGGTGGGTCTGACTTAACTAAGGAGTGGATCAATATTCCGGATACGGTGAGATTCATGAATTAGAGACCAAGTTTGGGTGCACCATGATTAGAGAATCATTGAACAAGAGTTGTTCACTCATTGGCTAACCCATCACCAATAACTGTTAGGTGAGGTGATGAGTCAGTTGGTGAGACCGCACCACCCACTAGAAATCATCAATCGTGGAGATTTTCGCATCTCTACAGAGGGAGTGTAGGGATCCGAGAAAATAGTGGGAGCTAATTTGTTTAAAAATAAAATCCCTAAACAAATTGGTCAAGTCAAAATTACAGTATCTAACTAGAATCTTTGACTCTCTACAGGAAAATGTCTGCGTCCAACCCACTGGCACGTATCCTAGAGACACACATAGACTGACTGGACCCAATTATAAAGATTGGCTCAGGAACTACAAAATTATTTTGGGTTCAGAGAAGTTAACACATGTTTTGGACCAGGACCCTCCCACCTTACCAGCTCGTCCATCCACTGAACAGAGAGCGTCTCTGGAAAAATGGATTGACGAAGATAATAAGGCCAGATACTACATGTTGGGCTCGATGTCTGATGAGCTCCAGCGCCAACATGAAGATATCGGGACTGCTCGCCAAATGTTGGCTCACCTGCAGGAGATGTTTGGTGAACAGAGTCGCGCAGCCAAATATCAAGTCACGAAATGACTTTTTAAGGCTAAGATGCGTGATGGGCAGTCAGTCCAAGATCACTGTCTGACAATGATCAAGGACATGGAAGAGCTTGAGAAGCTCGGTGTGAAGTTGGACTTGGATCTGCAGAACGATATTATTCTGCAATCCTTGACTGATGCATATGGGCAATTCATCATGAATTACCACATGCATAAACTTCAAAATTCCTTGGCCGAGTTGATGAATATGCTGGTTACCGCTGAGCTTTCTATGAAAGGTTCTAAAGGCTCAGTTCTTGCTATGGAACGGACTTCTTCCAAAAGAAAGTCTTATGGAAAGAAAAAGAAGTCTGTGAAAAAGCAAAAGGTGAAGGATCAAAGAAGAAGAAGGCAGAACCGAAAGAAGAAGGCCGATGGCAAAGGAAAGTGTTTCCATTGCAACAGCGACGGCCATTGGAAGCGGAACTGCCCTACTTACCTGGCCACCCTGAAGAACAAGAAGGAAGGTCCTTCTGGAGGTATGCTCGTTATTGAGTCTAACCTTACGGTTTCTTCTGCATCCAGTTGGGTGCTTGACTCTGGTTCTAGTGCTCATCTCTGTGCACTTCTATGCAGGGTCTTGAGGATAGCAGGAGGCTGAGGGATGGAGACATGATCCTACGCATCGGTAATGGAGCAAGAGTTGCTGCAGTAGCCGTGGGAACATACCCTCTGCGATTACCATCTGGTTTAGACTTAGTTTTAAAAGACTGTTATTTATGTGCCTGCAGCTAGCAGGAATTTGATTTCTGTTTCATGCTTAGCACAAGAAGGTTATGTGATCACCTTCTTTAAGGACCATTGTAACATTCTTTATGAAAGAAATAAAATTGCAAATGGTTTCCTTGTTAATGGTCTTTATCAGTTGCATATTGATGTACCTGTTTTTAACTATCGAGCAAAACGTGAATGCCAAACGACCTAGGGATAGTCCAAACGACAGATATCTATGGCACCTGAGATTAGGTCATATAGCAGAAGATAGGATTAACAAATTGGAGAAAAATGGGCTATTGAGTCCATTGACTTTTGAGTCATATCCAACTTGTGAATCTTGTCTTCAAGGCAAAATGACTAAACTCCCTTTTGTTGGACATGGGGAGAGGGCCACAGATCTCCTTGCCCTAGTACATACTGATGTGTGCGGCCCATTCGATGTGCCGGCTAGAGGCAATTTTGTCTACTTCATTACCTTTACCGATGATCTGTCTAGGTATGGGTATGTGTATCTTATGAGACATAAGTCTGAAGCTTTTGAAAAGTTCAAAGAATTCAGACATGAAGTAGAAAAACAAACTGAAAAACCCATTAAGGTTCTTCGATCAGATCGAGGAGGTGAATACCTTAGCCGGGAATTCCTAGACTATCTTAAGGAAAATGGCATAGTCTCTCAATGGACTCCACCAGGAACACCTCAACTCAACGGGGTTTCAGAACGGAGAAATCGGACTCTATTGGATATGGTTCGATCCATGATGAGCTTCACAGACCTCCCTGATTTTCTTTGGGGACATTCATTATTAACTTCAATCTATTTACTGAATAGGGTTCCCTCTAAAACCGTTCCTACCACACCGTATGAGATATGGCACGGTAAGAAACCAAGTCTGAGTCATCTCAGAATTTGGGGTTGTCCGGCTCATGTCAAAAGACAACAAGCGGACAAGTTAGAGTTTAGGTCCTTTAGAGCTCGATTCATAGGATATCCTAAAGAGTCATTAGGATACTATTTCTACATTCCAGAAGACCACAATGTGATTGTGAGTCGACATGCCATATTTCTTGAAAAATAGTTTATTCAAGATAGTGGCATTGGAAAGCAGATTAAGCTTGATGAGAAAGTCTCACAAGCAGAACGAGCTAAGGACCAAGTGGAACCAAATCAGGTTGAGCCAATAAGAACACTACCTCCTCCACCTCGTAGATCGGAAAGAGTTTCCCGTCCCCCTGAAAGATACTTAGGTATTATTTCAGAGGATGTAGAGGAAATGTTCCTCATAGGTAATGGTGCTCATGGTGATGATCCCAAAACCTACAACGAGGCGATATCAGATATCGACTCCGAGAAATGGCTTGAGGCAATGAAGTCAGAGAATTGACTCGATGCACTCAAACCAAGTCTGGACCTTGGTAGATCCACCAGAAGGTATAGTACCTATTGGGTGTAAATGGATCTTCAAGAGAAAGATTGGTGCAGATGGGAATGTGGAGACATTCAAGGCTAGACTGGTGGCAAAAGGTTATAGTCAACGTGAAGGCATTGACTATCAGGATACCTTTTCCCGGTAGCTATGCTAAAATCCATCCGCACATTGCTTGCTGTTGCAGCCTATTTCGATTATGAAATATGGCAAATGGACGTGAAAACGGCATTCCTAAATGGATATCTTGAGGAAGATATCTATATGGAACAGCCGCTAGGTTTCACATCCAGTGATACTGATCACAAGGTTTGCAAGCTGCAAAGGTCCATATATGGACTTAAGCAAGCATCTCGGAGCTGGAACACTCGTTTCAATGATGTGATCAAAAAGTTTGGTTTCATCAAAAATGAAGAGGAACCATGTGTTTTCAAAAGGGTCAGTGGGAGCGCTGTTGTCTTCCTCGTATTGTACGTGGATGACATCCTCCTTATTGGGAATGATATTCCCATGTTGACATCAGTCAAGATGTGGTTGTCTAAGGAATTCTCCATGAAAGACCTAGGTGAAGCATCCTTTATTCTAGGAATTAAGGTCTATAGGGATAGACCGAATAGGATGCTAGGACTTTCACAGAAAATGTACATAGAGGAAGTACTAAAGAGGTTTAGTATGGAAAACTCTAAGAGGGGATTAATACCCTTCAGACATGGTATTCATCTTTCCAAGAAGATGTGCCCTAGCACACATGAGGAGATTGAATGCATGAGCAAGATCCCCTATGCTTCAGCAATAGAGAGCCTCATATACACCATGTTGGAAATTATATCCTAAAGCTAATCGTCAGCCTATTGATGGTTGAGCTATTTTATAATTATAATTGATTTATTAATTAATAAAAATATTTTGACATCTTTTTTATCATAAGTTTACATCTTCTAATGAACTCCATTGTTGTAATAAAGTTCTTAGGACTGTTTAGTTTCGATAAAGAGAGGATTTATCGATTAGTCCTTAAATTTATTCACGACCAAATGATAGGTTGTTAATCAGGACAACAGCATCTATCGAGCATAGGTCGCTATATGCCATATAGGTTGATTGTCCTCTTAACCAAGGAGTATGGAGACACTATATATGGCATACAGATGAGATGTATAGATACATCATCATTGAACGTGACCAACTCCAGAACATTCTGCTGCCGAGAATGTCTCTGATGGGATATAGGTATAAGTATCTCTTAGACCTGAGATCAGCTCAGTGACTTACAAGCAACTCACTGTGCTTTGGTACTAGACTAACTAAATTTTTAATTCAGCAACGGAAGGCTTCTGGGCACAGTCAAGTACTTGCAAAGTTGGAGTGTGATCAAGATGGAATTGAACACTCTAAGAGTTGGAGAAAAATGTATCATAATATTTCAATATAGCAAAACCTTAGCCAGGATAATCTATTAGATGGATTTGATATTTTGAAATACAATGTGGATAATCTGATCAGAGTTGATGGTTGAACTTTGAGGTGTCCTATGAGCATTATGGTCAAGGGGATGAATTATATGAAAACTATATCCGTATGGATTCTAAGGATGGTGTTCTACACCTTCAACCTATCTGATCGTCGGATATTATTGCTAGATGGTCACTTCGATTAGTATAGAAATTTATTTCTATATTATCAACTTAGGTTCAGACCTATGAGGTCACATACATTAGAGCTTATGATCTGATCGAATGGTTGATTAATGATTAAGAATCGTTACAGGGTTAAACAATCAATACAATTGGTGTTTAACCTAGTGCAAGTATTGTAGGTGGATCAATTAGCAATTAAATTACTAATTGACTTAATTTGATTAAGACAATAGGATGAGATTAAGTCTAATTAAATATGATTTAATTAGATTTGATTTGGACTTGATTGGATCAAATTCAATTGGTTTATTGGATAAGCTAAGTGCAAGGAAGAACTAGTCCTAGTCTAACTAGGACTCGGATTAACCTAATTTTCTAATTTGATTAGAAAATAAATTAAAATTTAATTTAATTTAATCTAATTTAATTAAGTTCTTAAATGGGTTAGAGCCTTATTTAAATGGGTTGATTTTATCTTGATTTTATTTGGTTAAAAGATCTTGTTTGACCAAGTCAAAACAGGAGTCCTAGTGTGACTAGGACTCCCTATCACTTGTGCCACTTATTTCTCATGCCCCATGCCCTTTTTGGTTTTGTTTTTTATGTAAAAATTCTCCACTCCCATGGCTTCTCATTCCCTCTTTCTCTCCTCCTTTTCTCATAAGATAATTTGTTGGAAGACCAAGTCAAAAGAGGAGTTAGTTTTTCTTAGGATTCTATGAGATAGAATCCTTGTTGACCAAAACACCTTCCCTTGAGTGCCGCCCCTCTTTTAATTAATTCTTCTCTTATTCCATGAAAATAATCTTCTTTTTTGTGCACCCTCTCTTGCTGGTCCACACCAATAATTATGGAGGAGGTGCCCAAGAGTTGGGCACCCTAATAACTTCCCATGTTTGGATATTCCTAATCTAGGATTTTGATCTAACTTGGACTCTTCTTTTTCTCTATTTATTGGATGAATTTTATTTTGATTTTTTCATAAAATATAGAGCTTTAGAATAGGTTTGGGATGTTCAAAAATCATAGAAAGAGGGTCCTCGGGCATGGGGGTTCCATAGGCACCAAACTAGGTGTCTAGGTGAGAGAAAAGAGAAGAAGAAGAGGATCTTCTTCTAGGGCTGTTTTATTTTCAATCTCTCCTTATTTTTTGAATTTTTTCTAAGAGAGTCTCAGATCAGTAAATTCTCATCTTTCTTGTCATATTTTGAAGAGTCCAAATTTTGAAGAAAGGAGCATCGGATCGACCGTCGAAGAAGAATCAGCACAGTACTAGCATGTTGTGCTAATTTCTTACATCGGACTTCAGATCTGAGATCGTAGGCTCGTGTAGATGACTCCTAGAGGTTGAACGCGTGTACGGCTCATATCTTCAACCTCAAGCATAGATCAGCAAATTAGAACATTTAACTTACTCAGGTAATAGATCTGATCTATCAACTTCATACCTGCATTTGATGAAGTGTAGATCTTGGTTGACTTGATCAACCTTTTACTTTATTATTTGATTTTAATTTTTGATTCAATATCATACCTTGATCATGTATTAGATCTGAGATCTTGGTATTTAAATATTTATTTAAATAAATATTTAGTTTATTTAAGTCTTTCACTACAAGATCTTGAAAAAATTTTCAAGATCTACTTGAAAAATCCTAGATCTGGTTCCTTCAATTGGTATTAGAGCATTGTTATTATTGCATGATTTTTGTGCATATTTAGATTATTTCTTAAATTAAATTTAATTTATAATTTAATTATTAAATTTAAAATTAAAAAAAATTTAGATCTCATGAACTGCCATAAGGTTGTCCTGCCGTAAGGTTTATCCCTTACAGTGAATATGTTGTCCTAGTTCGTAATGATCTGACTCTAATCATAAATTTATTAGATTTAATCTAATTTTATTTATAATTTAATAGATTTAAAATAGCTTAGATCTAAAATAAAATATTTTAGATTGTATGGACTGCCATAAGGTTGTCTTGTTGTATGGTTTACCCCTTACAGTGAATAGGTTGTCCTAGTATGTGCTGATCTAAAATATTGATAATAAAATTTAAAATTAGATTTAAAAGATTTTATGATCTGATTAAAAATATTTTAATCTAATTTTAATCTTCATAAATATGTTAGATTTGATCTAGGAAGATTTATGATTGATTATTATTAAAACTATTTCAATTACATGAATCTGTTTAGATTAGATCTAAAGTAGATTCATGTTTATGTTACTTGCATATTGATTATGAATCAAACATGCAACTTAATTGTTAAAATTATGTTATAAAAATATTTTACAAATATGAAAACTATTTTCAAAAAGCCAAATCCCAACCCTCAGTCCAAAACTTAATTAAGAATTAAGAAGTTGTTTGATTAGGTTCTAGGATTATAAATTGGAGATCCTATGACACAAATCATAACATATTGGGTTAATGGGTTAGTGGAGATTAGATCCACTAATTGGGTTAGACCTAGGGTTAGATTAAAAAATGGACTTAAATAGAGAATTGACTAAATCTAATCAATTATTATCTCAGATTAGGTCAAGAATTCTCTAGATCAATTACAATAGTTGTAGTTGGTCAAGTCCATGTCTTTAACAAGACCTAAGATGGACTTGATTCTTGGCTATGCGATCTAGCATGAACTGTTAGGTTGATCTAATTGAAACTAATTAAACTAGTTGGTGTCTAAGGTAAATCAATCCAGTAGTTTTTAATTGGCAGCTCGCTTACCTAGCCATTTTTGACGGTGTTTAAGGCAAGCCTGACAGACCCTTCCATTGATCGAACTTACTTGACCTCTTGGTGAGATTATGTTTTGATCGGATCGCTTAACTATTTGAGCTGACCCATGTCAGCTAGGTAAATCAGTTTGATTGATTTAGGTGCTCCTAGACCAACCTATTAATGATCTCTCTTAAGCTGACTTGGTGAAGTTAGTGGGAAGATCGTGACAATCTGGTTAATCTGACCTACTTACTTCTATAAATTAAATCCTTTAAAATTATTGGATTTCTAAAATAAAATAGTTATATGATAACTAGATCATAGCCTTTCATTAAAGTGGATGATAATGAGTCCATCAGTTGGATAATCATTGGAGGCCTAAAGGCCTGGTGCTTATTGATTGATGGAATTATCATTCATTATATGATCTCTTGGATACATCTTTCTAAATGATGGTTAGGTGGGCCAACCAAAGTTGGGCCTGATCATTCATTGGTAGGATAGGTCAGGTATGGTCATGTTAATGGTTGGACCTAACTAGACCCTTTTCTGAGAAGGCCAAAGCCAACTGATCTGGGCCTAGGGCAAAATTTAATTACTAAAAATTATTTGTAGAAATAATTGATTATAAACCTACCCTTAGATGTACGTGGATGGACCAACTAAAGTTGGGCTCGTGTATAGTCTATATGGATTCTAGTACCCACTAAAAATTTAGGATAATTCTTCAAATTGAAGGTAGAGGCTATCAATTCGAATAAAATAGTAGGAAAAATCTTTTGATTAAAGTCTAAATCTTTAGGTTTAATAAATCAATTACTAATTAGGTTTTAGTTTTTTTTTTATGCAGACATAACCACTTTCCTATCGCTCTTATCATTGTTGGACAATGATAAGTTGGTGGGATCCAACTTCGGTAGCTAGTACCAAAAGTTTAAGATTATTCTGAAGCATGAATGGATCCTATATGTGCTGACGGATCCTACACCTGAGGAGCCAGCTACCAATGCACATGGAACAGTCAGAGACACTTATCAGAAGTGGCTCAATGATCGAACCATGGTGTGCTACATTATGCTGGTTGTGATGAGCAATGAGTTCAGTCGCAGGTTTGAAATAGCTCTGCCAAATGAAATGCTCCTATTGTTGGAGGATTCTTTTGGCACACCTGATGACGTTGAGAGGTATAAGACTAGTTGTGCCATCTTCAATGCCAGAATACGGGATGGAGCCTCTATCATTGATCATGTATTGTATATGATCGAGCTGATAGAGTGCTTGAGCAAACTCGGCTTTTCTTTGCATGAACAACTTGGAAAAGATGTAATACTGAACTTGCTGCCAAAGTCCTATCTCCCTTTCCTTACTCATTATAGGATGACAAAGCCTAAAGTAAACTATCATAGCTTACTGGGGTTACTTCAAAACTTTGAGAAGGATCACCAGCTCCATAAAGAGTTAGTGAACTTAGTGGGAGGTTTGTCTTCTGATTCTTGACCCTTTAGAAAAGAAAAAAAGAATAAGAAGAAGAAAATAAAGAAGATGCAAGTTCAGACTAGGACATCAGTGTAGGGCCAAACCAGGAAGATCAAGCTCGATAAGAGTCAAGCTAAATACTTCTTTTGCAAGAAGCAGAGGCACTAAAAGAGGAACTATCCTCAGTACATTGCCTTCCTAGATCCAAACAGGCAGAGAAAGAAGTAAGCTGTTGCTCGACAATATATTTGTATGATAACTCTTTGCAATTTCTCTATTTATGATATTATTGACTGGGTATTGGATACCGATAGCCCTTACCATATTTGTAATTCGTTGTAGGGATTGCGGGATAGTAGAAAATTCGAGCAAGACGAGAGATTCCTAAATGTTGGAGATGGAAGATCAGTTCCAATTCTAACTTTAGAAATTTTGAAACTTGTATTTGAATCTCATACCGTTGTTCTTAGTGATTATTATTTTTGTCCTAGTTTCTTTTTAAATATCATTTCTGTATGCCTTTTGGCCATGAATAATTATGAAATTTTAATAAAAATCTGAGTTTATAATATCATTATGAATGGTGTTACTACTTTCTATGGATAATTGAACAATGGTATATATATGTTATCACAACCTATTAATGTTGTCTATTCTACTGGCAAGTATCCTAGATTAGATAGTGTATCAGATATCTACTTATGGCACTATAAGCTAGGTCATATGAATAAGAATAGGATAAATAGGTTGACTCAAGAGGGAATTCTCGAAGTCAATGATTGTGAATCACTTCCAATCGGTGAGTTCTATCTTCTTGGTAAAATGACCAAGTCATCTTTTACTGAAAAAGATGAAAGAGCCAATGAGCTCTTAGGTCTAGTATATACTGATGTATGTGGACGAATGAGCATAAGTGCCAGAGGTGGATATGTCTACTTCATTACTTTCACAGATGATCTATCTAGATATGGATATGTCTATCTGATGAAACATAAGTGGGATTCTTTTAAAATATTCAAATGATTCTGAACTGAAGTAGAAAAATAACTAAAAAGAGTATTAAAACTCTTCGATCTGACCAAGGAGGAGAATACCTTTCTGGTGAGTTTCTCACATATCTAGGAGAGAATGGAATTCTCTCCCAATGGACTCCTCTTGGAACACCATAGCATAATGGTGTGTCTGAAAGGAGGAATCAGACTTTATTAGACATGGTCCAATCCATGATGGGATTTGCTAGCTTGTCAATATCTTTCTGGAGATATGCACTCAAATTGGCTTGTTATCTATTAAATAGGATTCCAAGTAAGTCTGTAGTTAAAATCCCATATGAGATATGGATAGGACGTAAACTAGCACTTTCACACCTTAGGGTTTGGGGGTGCCCGGCTTATGTCAAACGATTAGTTACAGACAAACTTAGACCTAGGTCTGACAAGTGTACTTTTATAGGATAACCAAAAGAGACCAAAGGATACTATTTCTATCGTACTGATGAACAAAAGGTGTTCATCAACCTTAGGGCAACCTTTTCGAAAAAGGAGTTCCTTGGTAAAGAAACTATTGCCTCTAAGGTTGAACTTGATGAAGTTCAACAGGGAGAAAGTTTGACATAGAATGTTGAACCTAAGTCAGATTTGATCAGATCAGATCCAAAGCCTAGTGAACCCACACCATTAAGATGATTCGATAGAGTACCGCACCATCTGGATTGATACTATGGATTCTTGGTCCAAGATGATGATCCCATCAAACTCGAAGAGAACGATGAGGATCCGATCACTTATATGGATGCGATGCAGAGATCCGACTCTGAGAAATGGCTAGAAGCCATGAGATCCAAAATGGATTTTATGAAGGTCAATGATGTATGGACATTAGTTGACGCATCTAAAGGGGTTAAATCCATTAAGTGTAAATGGATCTTCAAAAGGAAGAGGGGTGTAGACGAAAAGGTGGAGACCTATAAAGCCCGTTTGGTTGCTAAGGGGTATCGTCAACATTATGGTATTGACTATGATGAGATGTTCTCCCCTGTGGCAATGCTCAAGTCCATTCGGATCATGCTTGCCATTGCTGTCCATCTGGATGATCAGATCTGGCAGATGGATGTGAAGACAACTTTTCTAAATAGAGAGTTGACCAAAAAGGTGTATACGATACAACCTAAAGGGTCCACATCCATAGATGAGTCCAAGGTATGCAAGCTTCAGAGATCCATTTATGGATTGAAGCAGGCATCTCAGAGTTGGAACATGCATTTTGATAAAGTGATCAAAACATATGGCTTCGTTAAGAATGGAGAAGAACCCTAGAGCAAATGGTCCAATAGTAGTATTTCTTATTTTGTACATGGATGACATTCTCTTAATCGAGAATGATATCCCTGCACTATAAGGAATAAAAGTTTGGTTATCATCACAGTTCTCCATGAAGGACTTTGGTGAAGCATCCTACATCCTAGGGATGAAGATCTATAGGAATAGATCTAAAAGGATGCTTGGTATATCTCAGTCCACGTACATAGAAACTATGCTGAAGAGGTTCAGCATGAAGAATTCCAAAAAGGGCTATCTTTTGGTAGGCCAAGAAATTTTTCTCTCTAAGAAGGATTGTCCGACAACTCCTGAAGAGAGAGAGCGTATGAGTAGAATCCCATATGCTTCGACAGTGGGGTCTATTATGTATGCAATGACATGTATGAGACCAAACGTGGCATACTCACTAGGAGTGGTGAGTAGATACCAATCTAACCCTGAAGAAAATCACTGGAAGATGGTTAAAACCATCCTTAAGTATTTGAGAAATACTAAGGACCAATGGATGATTTATGGTGAGTCAGATCTAAAGCTTGTGGGGTTTATAGACTCCAACTTTTAATCTAATCATGATGATAGTGAAAGTATGTCAAGATATATCTTTACTTTAAATGATGGAGCCATCTACTGAAAAAGTTTCTAGCAACATATAGTGGCTGACTCTATTTGCGAAGCAGAGTACATGGCAACATCAGATGTAGCAAAGAAAGCTGTGTGGCAAAAGAAGTTCATCACCGAGCTTAGAGTAGCATCCTTCATTGATGGTCTAGTCCCGCTCTGCTGGGATAGCACTGGCGCCATAGATCAAGCAAAGGAATCGAAGGCACACCAGTGGACAAAGCATAATCTACACTGCTTTCATTTGGTCCATAAAATTGTAGATCATGGTGACATCGACCTTTAGAAGATTGATAGAAAGAAGTACCTAGTCGACCCCTTCACTAAAGCCCTAGCAATCAAGGAGCTCGACAACCATAAGTCGAAGATGGGTATTAGATACCGTGTCGATTGGCTTTAGGATAAGTGAAAGTTGTTGGAAATTATGTTCCAAAGCCAATCATCAGTCTATTGATGGTTGAGCTATTTATAATTATAATTAATTTATTAATTAATAAAAATATTTTAGCATCTTTTTCATCATAAGTTTACATCTTCTAATGAACTCCATTATTGTGATGAAGTTCTTAGGACTGTTTAGTTTCGATAAAGAGAGGATTTATCGATTAGTCCTTAAATTTATTCACGACCAAATGATAGGCTGTTAATTAGAACAACAGCGTCTATCGAGCATAGGTCGCTATATTCCATATAGGTTGGTTGTCCTCTTAACCAAGGAGTGTAGAGACACTGGCATGGCATACAAGTGAGATGTATGGGTACATTATCATTGAACGTGATCAACTCCAGAGCATTCTGCTATCGAAAATATCTCTGATGGAATATAGGTATAAGTATCCCTTAGACCTGAGATCACCTCAGTGACTTACAAGCAACTCACTATGCTTTGGTACTAGACTAATTAAATTTTTGATTCAACAATGAAAGACTTCTAGGCACAGTCAAGTACTTTCGAAGTTGGAGTGTGATCAAGATGGAATTGACCACTCCAAGAGTTGGAGAAGAATGTATCACTATATTTTAATATAGCAAAACCTTGGCCAAGATAATCTATCAAATAGATTTGATATTTTGAAATACAATGTGGACAACCTGATTAGAGTTGATAGTTGAACTCTGAGGTATCCTACAAGCATTGTGGTCACGGGGATGAATTATATAGAAACTATATCCGCATGGGTTCTACGGATGGTGTTCTACACCTTCGACCTATCCGGCCATCAGGTATCATTGCTATATAGTCACTTCGATTGGTATAGAAATTTATTCCTATATTATCAGTTTAGGTTTGGACCTATGAGGTCACATACATTAGAGCTTATGATCTGATCGGATGGTTAATCATTCTAGGGTTAAACAATCAATACAATTGGTGTTTAACCAAGTGCAAGTGTTGCAGGAGAATCGATTAGAAATTGGATTGCTAATTAGCTTAATTTGATTAAGCCAATAGATTAAGATTAAGTCTAATTAAATATGATTTAATTAAATTTAGTTTGGGCTTGATTGGATCAAGTTCAATTGATTTATTGGATAAGCCAAGTGCAAGGAAGAACTAGTCCTAGTCTAACTAGGACTCGGATTAACCCAATTTTTTAATTTAATTAAAAAATAAATCAAAAATAAATCTAATTTAATCTAATTTAATTAAGACCTTAAATTGGTTAGGGCCTTATTTAATTGGATTGATTTAATCATGATTTTATTTGATTAAAAGATCTTGTTTGACCAAGTCAAAATAGGAGTCCTAGTGTGACTAGGACTCCTTAACCAAGTCAAAACAGGAGTCCTAGTGTGACTAAGACTCCCTATCACTTGCGCCACTTAATCCTCACGCCCCATGCCCTTTTTTATTTTGTTTCTTATGTGAATATTCTTCACTCCCATGGCTTCTCACGTCCTCTTTCTCTCCTCCTTTTTTCATAAGTTAATTTGTTGGAAGACCAAGTCAAAAAAGGAGTTAGTTTTGCTTAGGATTCTATGAGATAGAATCCTTGTTGACCAAAACACCTTCTCTTGAGTGCCACCCCCTCTTTTAATTAATTCTTCTCTTATTCCATGAAAATAATCTCCTTTTCTATGCACCCTCCCTTACTGGTCCACCCCAATAATTATGGAGGAGGCGCCCAAGAGTTGGGCGCCCCAACAACTTCCCATGTTTGGATATTCATAGTCTAGGATTTTGATCTAACTTGGACTCTTCTTTTTCTCTATTTATTGGATGAACTTTGTTTTGATCTTTTCATAGAATATAGAGCTTTGGGAGAGGTTTGGGGTGTGCAAAAATCAAAGGATGAGGGTCCTTGGGCGTGGGGGTTCCATAGGCACCAATCTAGATGTCTAGGTGAGAGAAAAGAGAAGAAGAAGAGGGTCTTCTTCTAGGGCTATTTTATTTTCAATCTTTCCTCCTTTTTTAAGTTTTTTATAAGAGAGTCTTAGATCAGTAAACTCTCATCTTCCTTGTCATATTTTGGAGAGTTAAAATTTTGAGGAATGGAGCATCGGATCGACCGTCGAAGAAGGATCAGCACGGTACTAGCATGCTGTGCTAATTTCCTGCATCGGACTTCAGATCAGAGATCATAGGCTCATGTGGATAACTCCTAGAGATCGGATGCATGTGCGCTTCATGACTTCATCCTCAAGCCTGGATCAACAAGTTAGAATGTCTAACTTGCTCAGGTAATAGATCTGATCTATCAACTTCATACCTGCATTTGATGTAGTATAGATCTAGGTTGATTTGATCAACCTTTTACTTTCTTATTTGATTTTAATTTTTGATTTAATATCATATCTTGATCATGTAATAGATCTGAGATCTAGGTATTTACATGTTTATTTAAATAAATATTTAATTTATTTAAGTCTTTCACTGTAAGACTTAAAAAAGTTTTCAAGATCTACCTGAAAAACCCTAGATTTGGTTTCTTCATGCCATGCTATGTACACAACCTGATATTGCCCATACTGTGAGTATCATGAGTAGGTATCAATTAAATCCAGATGAAGAGCACTGGCTTCTATGAAATGTATCTTTAAGTACTTGAGAAGGACTAAGGATATGTTTATAATCTTTGGTAATGGAGAACTCCAGGTCTAGGGGTATACTGACTTAGATTTTATGTCCTACATAGATGATCGAAAGTTGACATCTAAAAATCTATTTATTTGTAATGGTAGAGCTATCAGTTGAAAGAGTGTCACGTAGATGGTGATAGCAAACTCCACCATGGAAGCAGAGTAGCTCACTGCGTTAGAGGCTGCAAAGGAGGCATTCTGGCATAAGAAGTTTACCGCAGAGCTTGGAGTGATGCCATCAGATATCGTCCCTCTGTACTATAATAATAATGGTGCCATAGTCCTAGCTAAGGAGTCAAGGTCTCACTAGAAATTCAAGAACATCGAGTGGCGATATCACCTCATCCATGATTACCTCGAGAAAGGATACATCGAGGTCAAGAGAGTCAACACTGCAGACAATGCTGCTAACCCATTGACAAAGCCATTGAGCTAGCAGAAGATCGAAGTCCACCTTGAGAAGATGAGACTTAGATTTATAGCCAATTGACTTTAGATCAAATGGGAGTTTGTTAGATGTGTGCCCTAGAAGCCAGATTGGCTAAACACTTATAATACACTTCTAAGAATAATTTTATAATTTTGATAATAAATTAATAAAAGAGTTATTTTCTATCATAGTGTGTATTTAAAGTATCTGTGATACATCATTTGAGTTAATGGTAATAACAATTCATATTTTCAAGAGTTGAAAAATTGAGATACAAATTTTCATAATTAACTCATAAACAACTCCCAACCGTAGAATCATCACAAGAATGATAATCGATCTGGAAGGTTGGTGTACGATCGCTTTCTTAGGATAGATGTATCTTGAGTCTATGGTGTGGAGATATTAGAATGAGAGTACAAATACTTATTAGAGAACGAGGGCACTGAGCGTGACCACCTCGAGCAGTCATAAAGAGGTCAACATTCTCGTCGATGACTGACTCGATGCTGCAGTGGTGTATCTAATTTTTTGACCTGAGGTGCATCGACAGTTCATCTGGAGGATGTTATAGTTTGACTATACCATAACTCGGTCTCCTAGCCATTTGAAATCCTAAGATGTATATTAGCGATAGCATGTTCATTGTAGGAATTGGATTGCACCAATAGGAGATCTATCTACCTCGGTAGATGAGGAGCAGTTCTATGATAATCATGAGACTGAGTCCTTAAGCCCATGGCCATGGTAGAGTGAAGATGATAGAAAGAGTTTCTATTAGAGTTTCACATTGAGCTTGAATCGAGTGATTAATTCATATGATGGATATTGGGTTTGATGAGTTCACCTTAACCCTAATCCTATCAGGGCTCAAGATAGAAGAATCCAATCACACAGGTAGTTACATTGAGTGGATCACTTTCGATTCTGATGGGTTGCCACTATATACTGCTAGGTGTCACTGATGAATTTTGAGAGCAATTAGAATGATTTAAATGATTGATCATTCTAATTATATGAATCAGAAAAGTTCTGGTCCATCAAAAGATGTTTCGATGATTTTGATGATAGAGATTGCAACATGTCTCATTATCATATGGAACTGAATCTAACTGGATCACACAAATAAAGGCTTGGATTTGGATGTCACCAATTGGACTAACCCAATTCAATTGATTTGGATTAGATCCAATTAGGTTTAAAAATTCATGCTAGAACATGATTGAGCCTAACATTCTCCTTCCGTAATCATTTTGGTTCATCTCGGCTAAGCCAAATTTATTTGGGCTCACTCAAGAACCTTGTCTTAGTCTGGCTAGAGCTTGTTCAGATCAAAAAAAAATTATCTTAATTCATTAGATGGATTTAAGACAATACCTACCAATTTCTGTCACCTACTAATTCTTGTTTTTGGAAATAGGTCAATAGTTGACCCTGGACGCTTGGACATAGGGCCATGTGTCATGCGCCTATAGGAGAGCACTTGGGGCTCTTGTCTCCCTACTAAAAGAGGTAAGAGAGAGGATGCACACCACCCTAGGTGTGCACCCCATATGGATAAGCGATGGAGTCCCATACAGATGGGACTCCAAGATTTTCTTGATGGGTTTAAATACCTAGGCACCAAAGATTTTTTGTTTTATCTAGTCTTGGCACTACCTATGTGGATTTTTAAGGGACTCTCATTTGACTGGATCAGATTACATTATCCCACTAATCAGATTTAGATCTAATTGAATGAAGGCCTCTGATTGGTCGAGATGATGTGGCACTGCATGGTGTAGCAGGGTCTATTTAAACCCTGTCTGCACCTAGGGTTTAGAAGTCTTGCATAATTTCCACGCCCCAAGGCTACCTCTCTCTCTCTTCCATATCCCATCTGATCTTCTCTCTCCCCTCTCCACATCCAAGGAGTTGGGCATGAGGTCAAGTAACATCCAAAGAAGAAAGGCACCCAGATCAGGAAGAAGGCAGCACCCCTGAAAAAGACGACTACCACTTCTTCAAAAGAAGTTTTGAAGAACATCAAGATCAGATCTAGATTTAATTTTTGAAGAGGTGATTCAAAAGAAGAAGACCCAGATCCTTCTTGACTGGACACCGGTAGAGGCCAAGTGCATGCGTGGCTCCTTCCAAAACCTCAGGATCAATCAGTATCATCATAGGATAATTTGATTACCCAAAACAAGGTATGAAATTAAATTACATTTAATTTTATTTTTATTTTTATAATATCAAATCTTTAGGATCAAATCTGAAATATCTCAGATCTGATTAGGATCATAGAAAAAATTATAAAATATTTCTTCAGATCCAATCAGATCTGAATGATTCTGTGCCAGAAAGCAAGGTTTTTCCTTCACAGTGGTCCTTAAGAAAGCTAATTACATAACCTTGCTATGCTAAACAAGAAATAGAAATTAAATTCATGCTTGCTGCAAGCATAAAATAACTATCCCTAAGAACTAAATCTAAATCAGATGGTAATCATAGAGGATAGGTTTCCATAGCCACAGCAGCAATTCTTGCTCCATTTTCGACGTGTAGAATCATCTCACCATCCCTCAATCTTTTGCTCTCCTCAATATCCTGCATAGAAGTGCGCAAGTGACCACTAGAACCAGAGTCAAGCACACAACTGGATGCAGAAGAAATTATTAGGTTAGATTTAATTACAAGCATACCTCCAAAAGGACCTATCTCCTTCTTGTTCTTCAAGATGGCCAGGTATAAAGGGCAGTTCCACTTTCAATGGCCATCGATGTTGCAATGGAAATACTTTTTTTTATCAACGGCCTTCTTCATTCACTCTTCCTTCCTCTTCTTTTCACCTTCAGTCTTCTACTTCTTCACAGAGTTCTTCTTCTTTTCAAAAGACTCTCTTAGAAGAAGTCTATTGCACAGCAAGTACTGAGCCCTTTAAACTTTTCAGAAAAAGCTCAGCAGTAACCAGCATATTCATGAGTTCAGCCAAGGTACATTGAAGCTTATGCATATGGAAGTTCATGATGAATTGCCCATATGCATCAGTAAAGGACTATAGTATCACATCAATCTGCAAGTCCTTGTCAAGCATGACACCGAGCTTCTCAAGCTCCTCTAGATCCTTGTGAATGAGAAATCCTAATTTTCTGGATTAGGTTCATTTAGATCTTATCGGATCAAGAGAGATATTTCAAAAATTTTTCTCAAGCATCCATATCAGATCTGAGATGTTTCAGATCTGATTCTTATTATTTTAATAAATAAAATAAAATAAGATAAATTAAATCAAATTTAATTTACCTTGATTTGGGTAATCCTATTACCCTGTAGATGATCCTGATTGCAGCGGAAGGTTCTGGATCTTAGCCACGCAAGCGCCTGGCCTCTACCGGTATCCACTCGGGTTGGATCTGGAGATCCTCTTCTTCTCTATCACACCTCCAAAAATCAGATCTGGATCTGATCTGGAGGATCTTCAAAACTCTTTTTGAAGATCTGCAGTCGTCCTTTTGCAGCAGCGCAGCCTTCTTGCTTTTGATCGCCTTTCCTTGATCTGAATCGCACCAACTAAGTCCAAAACACCTTTTGGACGTGGAGAGCAAGGGGAGAAGAGACTATGGCATGGAGAAGGAGGGGAGAGGCAGCCTTGGGGCGTGGGCTAATTGAGGAACTTCAAATTAGGGTTGGGCGCAGGGTCTTATTTATAGACCTCTTGTGATCCAACTCCTCTTCCTCTCAACCAATCACAACCCTTTGTGAAATCAGATCTAAATCTGATTGGTGGGAATGAGACCCCTGATTCCTCCTTAGAGAGGCCCCTAAGATTCCTCCTTAGAGGGTGCCTAAGACCAGTCAAACTGGATTCTTAGGTAAGAACTCTAATTGGAATCCAAAAGGGAGGTGGAGTCCTTGTCCAACAAGGACTCCTAGGCGCCTACCACTTGGGCTCACGCCACCCTTGGCGTGCGCCCTTCTCCTTGCCAGGTTCTGGCAGGGGGACAGGCCCCCACCAGCTCTCCAATAGGTGCATGACATGTGGTCAAAAGTCAAAGGGTGTCAACGTTTGACCAGTCAAAGGTCAGACTTTTGACCAAAGTCAAAGAACAAGAAATGGCAGGTGACCAAAAATGGCAGGTAATGTCTTACAAATAAGACAACCTTTTCTGACTTGGACAACCTCCAGTCAGACCATATGAAGGCCTCTGATTGAGCACAAACTCCTTTGGCTCAGTCAGGACAACTTATTTATGATAGTAAAAGAAGAACGTTAGGTTCAATCGAGTGCTAGCACGATTTCCTTGAACCTAATTGAATCTCATTCAGATCAATTGAACTAGATCAGTTCAATTGATGATCACCAGATTCAAACCCTTGTTTGTGTGACCCAGTTAGGTTCAGTTCTGTATGGTAATGGGATATGTCATGATCTCTATCATCGACATCATCGAAACTCCTTTCGATGGATCAGAACTCTTCTGATTCGAACAGCTAGAATGATCGATCATCTAAATCATTCTAATTGCTCCCAAAATCCACCAGTGACACCTAGCAGTATATGGTGGCAACCCATCAGAGCTGAATGCGAACCTCTTGGTGCAGCTACCTGTGTGATTAAGTTCTTCTATCTTGAGCCCCGATCAGATTAGGGTTAAGGTGAACTCGTCAAACCCTAGTCTCTGTCATATGATGTAATCATTCGATTCGAGTCCAATGTGAAAATCTAAATAGAAACTCTTTCTATTATTTCACTCTGCCATGGCCATGGGCTTCTGGACTTGATTCTCATGATCATCATAGGGCTGCTCCTCTACCACCGAGGTAGATAGATTCCCATCTTGATGCAATCCAGTTCCTACAATGAACATGCTATAGCCAACATACACCTCAGGGTTCCATATGGCTAGGAGACCGAGTAATGGTGTAGTCAAACTATAACACCCTCAAGGTGAACTGCCGATGCATCTCAGGTCAAAGAACCAGACACACTACTGCAGCATCGAGTCAGTCATTGACGAGAAGGTAGACTTCCTAATGACTACTCGAGGTGGTCACGCTCAGTGCCCTCGTTCTCTAACGAGTACCTGTACTCTCGCTCCGGTGTCTCCACACCGTAGACTCAAGACTCATCTACTAAAGAGAAGCGATCGTACACCAACCTTCCGGATCAATCACCATCCTCGTGATGATCCTATGGTCGGGAGCATGTTTATGAGTTAATAATGATTATTCATGTCTTAAATTTTCAACTCTTGAAAATATGAATTATCATTACCATTAACTCAAAGGATGTATCACAGACACTAAATACACATATGTGATAGAAAATAACCCATTTTATTAATTATAGTCAAAATTATAATTTTGCCCCTAGAAGTGTATTACAAGTGTCAGCCAATTCTGGCTTCTAGGGCACATATATCTAACAATCTCCCACTTGTCCTAAAGCCAATTGGCTACAAGTCTAAGTCCCATCTTCTCAAGGTGGGCTTCGATCTTCTGCTGGCCCAACGGCTTTGTAAGTGGGTCTGCCACATTATCTGCGGAGTTGACTCTCTTGACCTCAACGTAACCTTTCTCAAGGTAATCGCGGATGAGATGATATCGCCGCTCAATGTGCTTGGACTTCTGGTGAGACCTCGGCTCCTTAGCAAGGGCTATGGCGCCATTGTTGTCGCAGTAAAGAGGAATGGCATCTGATGGCATTACTCCAATTTCTGCAGCAAACTTCTTGTACCAGAATGCTTCCTTTGCAGCCTCTGATGCAGCTATATATTCTGCTTCCATGGTGGAATCTGCTATCACAGTTTGCTTGGAACTCTTCCAGCTGACAGCTCCACCATTGCACACAAACAGACTTCCAGATGTCGACTTTCGATCATCTATATCGGACATGAAGTCCGAGTCTGTGTATCCTGAACTTGGAGTTCTCCATTACCAAAGACCAACATCATATCCTTAGTTCTTCTCAAGTACTTAAGGATACATTTCACAGAAGTCCAGTGTTCTTCACCTGGATTTGACTGATATCTGCTTGTGACACTCACAGCATGGGCTATATCAGGTCGTGTACATAGCATGGCATACATGAGGCTCCCTATTGCAGAAGCATAAGGGATCTTGCTCATGCGTTCTATTTCCTCAGGTGTGCTGGGGCACATCTTCTTGGAAAGATGAATACCATGTCTGAAGGGTATTAATCCCCTCTTAGAGTTTTCCATACTAAACCTCTTTAGTACTTCCTCTATGTACATCTTCTGTGAAAGTCCTAGCATCCTATTCGGTCTATCCCTATAGACCTTAATTCCTAGAATAAAGGATGCTTCACCTAGGTCTTTCATGGAGAATTCCTTGGACAACCACATCTTGACTGATGTCAACATGGGAATATCATTCCCAATAAGGAGGATGTCATCCACGTACAATACGAGGAAGACAACAGCGCTCCCACTGACCCTTTTGAAAACACATGGTTCCTCTTCATTTTTGATGAAACCAAACTTTTTGATCACATCATTGAAACGAGTGTTCCAGCTCCGAGATGCTTGCTTAAGTCCATATATGGACCTTTGCAGCTTGCAAACCTTGTGATCAGTATCACTGGATGTGAAACCTAGCGGCTGTTCCATATAGATATCTTCCTCAAGATATCCATTTAGGAATGCCGTTTTCACGTCCATTTGCCATATTTCATAATCGAAATAGGCTGCAACAGGCAAGCAATGTGCGGATGGATTTTAGCATAGCTACTGGGGAAAAGGTATCCTGATAGTCAATGCCTTCGCGTTGACTATAACCTTTTGCCACCAGTCTAGCCTTGAATGTCTCCACATTCCCATCTGCACCAATCTTTCTCTTGAAGATCCATTTACACCCAATAGGTACTATACCTTCTGGTGGATCTACCAAGGTCCAGACTTGGTTTGAGTGCATCGAGTCAATTTCTGACTTCATTGCCTCTAAGCCATTTCTCGGAGTCGATATCTGATATCGCCTCGTTGTAGGTTTTGGGATCATCACCATGAGCACCATTACCTATGAGGAACATTTCCTCTACATCCTCTGAAATAATACCTAAGTATCTTTCAGGGGGACGGGAAAACTCTTTCCGATCTACGAGGTGGAGGAGGTAGTGTTCTTATTGGCTCAACCTGATTTGGTTCCACTTGGTCCTTAGCTCGTTCTGCTTGTGAGACTTTCTCATCAAGCTTAATCTGCTTTCCAATGCCACTATCTTGAATAAACTATTTTTCAAGAAATATGGCATGTCGACTCACAATCACATTGTGGTCTTCTGGAATGTAGAAATAGTATCCTAATGACTCTTTAGGATATCCTATGAATCGAGCTCTAAAGGACCTAAACTCTAACTTGTCCGCTTGTTGTCTTTTGACATGAGCCGGACAACCCCAAATTCTGAGATGACTCAGACTTGGTTTCTTACCGTGCCATATCTCATACGGTGTGGTAGGAACGGTTTTAGAGGGAACCCTATTCAGTAAATAGATTGAAGTTAATAATGAATGTCCCCAAAGGAAATCAGGGAGGTCTGTGAAGCTCATCATGGATCGAACCATATCCAATAGAGTCCGATTTCTCCGTTCTGAAACCCCGTTGAGTTGAGGTGTTCCTGGTGGAGTCCATTGAGAGACTATGCCATTTTCCTTAAGATAGTCTAGGAATTCCCGGCTAAGGTATTCACCTCCTCGATCTGATCGAAGAACCTTAATGGGTTTTCCAGTTTGTTTTTCTACTTCATGTCTGAATTCTTTGAACTTTTCAAAAGCTTCAGACTTGTGTCTCATAAGATACACATACCCATACCTAGACAGATCATCGGTAAAGGTAATGAAGTAGACAAAATTGCCTCTAGCCGGCACATCAAATGGGCCGCACACATCAGTATGTACTAGGGCAAGGAGATCTGTGGCCCTCTCCCCATGTCCAACAAAAGGGAGTTTAGTCATTTTGCCTTGAAGACAAGATTCACAAGTTGGATATGACTCAAAAGTCAATGGACTCAATAGCCCATTTTTCTCCAATTTGTTAATCCTATCTTCTGCTATATGACCTAATCTCAGGTGCCATAGATATCTGTCGTTTGGACTATCCCTAGGTCGTTTGGCATTCACGTTTTGCTCGATAGTTAAAACAGGTACATCAATATGCAACTGATAAAGATCATTAACAAGGAAACCATTTGCAATTTTATTTCTTTCATAAAGAATGTTACAATGGTCCTTAAAGAAGGTGATCACATAACCTTCTTGTGCTAAGCATGAAACAGAAATCAAATTCCTGCTAGCTGCAGGCACATAATAACAGTCTTTTAAAACTAAGTCTAAACCAGATGGTAATCGAAGAGGGTATGTTCCCACGGCTACTGCAGCAACTCTTGCTCCATTACCGATGCGTAGGATCATGTCTCCATCCCTCAGCCTCCTGCTATCCTCAAGACCCTGCATAGAAGTGCACAGATGAGCACTAGAACCAGAGTCAAGCACCCAACTGGATGCAGAAGAAACCGTAAGGTTAGACTCAATAACGAGCATACCTCCAGAAGGACCTTCCTTCTTGTTCTTCAGGGTGGCCAGGTAAGTAGGGCAGTTCCGCTTCCAATGGCCGTCGCTGTTGCAATGGAAACACTTTCCTTTGCATCGGCCTTCTTCTTTCTTCTTCCTTCTTCTTCTTTGATCCTTCCACCTTTTGCTTTTTCACAGACTTCTTTTTCTTTCCATAAGACTTTCTTTTGGAAGAAGTCCGTTCCATAGCAAGAACTGAGCCTTTAGAACCTTTCATAGAAAGCTCAGCGGTAACCAGCATATTCATCAACTCGGCCAAGGAATTTTGAAGTTTATGCATGTGGTAATTCATGATGAATTGCCCATATGCATCAGTCAAGGATTGCAGAATAATATCGTTCTGCAGATCCAAGTCCAACTTCACACCGAGCTTCTCAAGCTCTTCCATGTCCTTGATCATTGTCAGACAGTGATCTTGGACTGACTGCCCATCACGCATCTTAGCCTTAAAAAGTCATTTCGTGACTTGATATTTGGCTGCGCGACTCTGTTCACCAAACATCTCCTGCAGGTGAGCCAACATTTGGCGAGCAGTCCCGATATCTTCATGTTGGCGCTGGAGCTCATCAGACATCGAGCCCAACATGTAGTATCTGGCCTTATTATCTTCGTCAATCCATTTTTCCAGAGACGCTCTCTGTTCAGTGGATGGACGAGCTGGTAAGGTGGGAGGGTCCTGGTCCAAAACATGTGTTAACTTCTCTGAACCCAAAATAATTTTGTAGTTCCTGAGCCAATCTTTATAATTGGGTCCAGTCAGTCTATGTGTGTCTAGGATACGTGCCAGTGGGTTGGACGCAGACATTTTTCCTGTAGAGAGTCAAAGATTCTAGTTAGATACTGTAATTTTGACTTGACCAATTTGTTTAGGGATTTTATTTTTAAACAAATTAGCTCCCACTATTTTCTCGGATCCCTACACTCCCTCTGTAGAGATGCGAAAAATCTCCATGATTAATGATTTCTAGTGGGTGGTGCGGTCTCACCAACTGACTCATCACCTCACCTAACAGTTATTGGTGATGGGTTAGCCAATGAGTGAACAACTCTTGTTCAATGATTCTCTAATCATGGTGCACCCAAACTTGGTCTCTAATTCATGAATCTCACCGTATCCGAAATATTGATCCACTCCTTAGTTAAGTCAGACCCACCATTTGCATAGACTGGGTTCCTAATTGAGGTCTCTCACCGTATCCAAAATATTGAGCCCAACTCATCCTCCAGCCCATAGCATCCAATGCCTAATAGACATGGTTGCATCTTCCCGGTGCAACTGAGCCACTGTATCCAGCCGAGAACAATCAACCCCGGGAAGGGCCCGCACATCTACAATGGTGGAAGACCTCAGACTTAATCTTTTCTTAGGGAGAATTGATTCAGGTCTCATTAAACTAGACTTGGCTTAGTCATAACAATTATGACTAACCTAGTGGCATGGGTTAGCTCGGATTATTGACCACCTCAGATCAGAACTGTGTCAACAGATATGGCCAGGTAAGTGAGACCGGTGGAAGGAATATGCCATTAACTCGCACAAGAACGCATTCAGGTCGAGTAGCTTCCAATTAAAAACCAGTCGGTCGTCTGTGCCAAACTTACCTTAGACACCAAATTGTTGAGTCAGAACCAATTGGGTTAGCCTACAATCCAGACTCTAACCTCTGAGCCTAATTAGGTCTTGCTTGATCGTGACTCGATCTTGACCCAGACTTAATCCTATTAGGCTGGTCAATTTAAGCATTGTTGATCCCATCTAACCAACTCTTGATTCGGTTTGATCAACCGCTTAGACCTAATTGAGCTACCCAAGCCCGAACCCAGTATTATGAATATGTCTTAGATCTGAAATTCTCAATTTTAGACCTAATTAATATTCCATAAACTTAATTCTTAATTAAGTAGGGTTCATAAACAAAATATGCACAATAAATCCTAGGGTTTCAGGATCTAGGGTTTTGCAGAAAGTAAGTTTTGGGTTTCTGATTAAGGACGAACACGCAGCACCCCTACACATCATAAGAACACCCCATCGAATGGGAAGAGAGGGCCTTTAAACCCTTCTTCGTTCTTATGACCGGACGGCCAAGAGGAACGCCTTAATCAGGAACATGTAAATACTACAAAACAGTTAGATCTATATCATATATCTCATATATAAAAATTAGATCTAATCATGGCATATTTTGCATACATCTCATGTATCATAATCATGCATATTTTCAGATCTAAATTATCTCATAATAATCTAAAAAATTAGATTTAAATTGATCTAATCAAAATAAATTCTAATCTAGACAATTATGTAGAACTATTCTACAACTAGTCTAGACATGCATCAATCATATCTCATATGATATTTAAAATTAAATAATTTTTATTTGCTATTTTTTAGATGTTATTATAACACTTATAATATCAAAAAATAGTAAATAAATAGATCTAAAATATGATTTAATCAAATTAAATCAAAGACATGCAAGACTATTCTATAGAACTATTCTATTCTAGAACTAGTCATGCATATCTTCATGTTCTTAGATCCAAATCATTTAATTTTAATTTTTTTGATTTCAGATCTGATCACATCTCATGTGACATCTAAAATCACTTATTTTTAATTAAAATAAAATTAAAAATCAGATCTAAATAATTTAGAGAACCTGGCTCTGATACCAGTTGAAGGGAAATCCTGATTTTTCGGATCCAGGTTCGTTCAGATCTGATCAGATCAAGAGATATATTTCAAAAATTTCTCTCAAACATCCAATCAGATCTAAGATATTTTATATCTAATTTTATATATCTAAAGAATAAAAATAAAAATAAATTAAATTTAATTTAATTTATACCTTGATTTGGGTAATCTGATTATCCTTTGATGATCCTGCTGATTGCCTGATGTTCTGGATCTAGCCACGCAAGCGCCTGATCTTTATCGATATCCACTCAGAATGGATCTGAAGATCTTCTCCTTCTTTATCATTTTCTCAAAAATTAGATCTGGAACTGATTTGGAGGATCTTCAAAACTCCTTTTGAAGATCAGTAGTCGTTTCTGTAGTAGTGCTGCCTTCTTCCTTTCTCGTTAACTTTTTCTTGCCTGGATCGCACCAAACTAGAGCCCAACTTTCCTTAGGCATGGAGAGGAGAGAGAGGATTAGAAGATGGCATGGAGGAGGGAGAGGGGCAGCCTTGGGGCATGGGCTAAGAGGAACTCTCAAAAAGTTGGGCGCAGACAGGATTTATTTATAGACCCTGCTATGCCATGTAGTGCCAATCATCCCGGCCAATCGCATTGCTTCATACAATCAGATCTAAATTTGATTGATGGAATGACATCATCTGATCCAATTAGATGAGAGCGCCATAAATTCACCCTTAGATGGTGCCTAAGATTGGTCAAAGTCTATGGGTAAGTGTCACCTAAGTAGAATCCAAGAAGCAACCTGGAGTCCCATCCGTATGGGACTCCAGGCATCCCTATCCATGAGTGCACGCCTCCCTAGGCATGCACCCCCTCTTTCTCAAATTCTAGTAAGAGGATGAGCCCCTATTTGCTCTCCAATAAGTGCATGACACATGGGTAGATGTCCAAAGATCAAAGGTCAATATTTGACCAAAGTCAAAGGATAAGAATTAGCAGGTGACGAAAAATGACAGGTGTTGTCTCAAATTTATCTCATAAATTAAGATAATTCTTTTTTAACTTGGACATGTTGAAGGGAAATCCTAATTTCCCGGTCCAGGTTCATCCAGATCTGATTAGATCAAGAGATATATTTCAAAAATTTTCTATTGACCTTAATCAGATCTTGATATGTTTCAGATCTGATTCTTATTATTTTAATAAATAAAATAAAAGAAGATAAATTAAATCAAATTCAATTTACCTGATTTGGGTAATCCTATTACCCTGTAGATGATCCTGATTGCAGCGGAAGGTTCTGGATCTTAGCCACGCAAGCGCCTGGCCTCTACCGGTATCCACTCGGGTTGGATCTGGAGAACCTCTTCTTCTCTATCACACCTCCAAAAATCAGATCTGGATCTGATCTAGAGGATCTTCAAAACTCTTTTGAAGATCTGCAGTCGTCCTTTTGCAGCAGCGCAGCCTTCTTCTTGCTTTTGATCGCCTTTCCTGATTTGAATCGCACCAAACTAGTCCAAACCCTTTTGGACGTGGGAAGAGCAAGTCGGAGAAGAGACCTTAATGGCGATGGGAGAAGGAGGGGGAACGGCAGCCTTGGGGCGTGGGAAATCTCATTCAATAACACTTAGGATTAGGGTTGGGCGCAGGGTCCTTATTTTATAGAAAAAACCCTCTTTTTTTTGTTTTTGGCGATCCAACTCCCCTCTTTCCTCTCAACAACACAACCCTTGTGAAATCAGATCTACAATCTGATTTGGTTGGAATATGAGACCCCTGGATTTTCCTCCTTAGAGGACGCCTAACGACCAAGTCAAACTGGATTCTTTAGTCAGAACTTGGATTGGAATCCAAAAATGGAGGTTGGAAGTCCTTGTCCAACCAAAGGACTCCAGGCGCCTCCTACTTGGGCTGCACGCACTCTTGCCGTGCGCCCTTCTCCTTGCCCAGGGTTTTCTGGCAGGGGACCGGCCCCTCACCAGCTCTCCGAGAGGTTGCAGTGACATGGTGTCAAGAAGTCAAGGGTGAATGGTCCAATGTTTGACCAGTCAAAGAGGTGACTTTTGACCAAGTCAAAGAACAGAAATGGTAGTGACCAAAAAAAATGGCAGGTAAAAAGTCTTACAAATAGAGACAACCCTTTTTCTAATCTAGAAAAGCTCCTCCAGTCAGACAATGAAGGTTCTCTGATGAGCCACAAACATCTTGGCTCAGTCGAGCAACTAAATGATAGAAAAAGGAGAATGTTAGGTCAATCGTGTTGCTAGCACGATTTTCTTGAACCTAATTGGATCTATCAATCAAAAATTGTACTAGTCAGTTCAATTGATGATCACATCTAGACCAAACTTTTTTGTGTTGCCCAGTTAGGTTCATTCTGTATGAATGAGGATATGTCAGATCTCTATCATCGACATCATCGAAACTCTTTCGATGGACAGAACTTTCCTATTCACACTATAGATGATCATATCTAAATCATTCTAATTGCTTCCAAAATCCACCAGTGACACCTAGAGTAAGTGGCAACCATCAGAACTGAAGTGAACCTCTTGGTGTAGCTACTTGTGATTGTTCTTCTATCTTTGAGCCCTGATCAGATTAGGGTTAAGGTGAACTCTCAAACCCACTCCATATATTAATCATTTCGATTACGCAGTCATCCATGTGAAATCCTAATAGAAACTCTTTCTATTATCTTCACTCTCATGCCATGGATTTGGACTTGATCTCATGATCATCATAGGACTCCTCTACCACGAGGTATAGATCCCATGCTTGATGCAATCCATTCCTAAATGAACATGTCAAGCCAACATACACCTCAGGGTTCATATGGCTAGGAGACGCGAGTTATGGTGTAGTCAAACTATAACACCTCAAGTGTGAATACTGCTGATGATCTCAGGTCAAGAGAACAGTAAGACAACTACTGCGCAGTCGATTCATCATGACGAGAAGGTAGACTTCTTATGACTGCTCGAGGTGTCACGCTCTGCCTCTTCTCTAAGAGTACTGTACTCTCACTCGAGTGTCTCCACACCGTAGACTCAAGAACTATCTACTAAAGAAGATGATTGTACACCAACCTTTGGATCAATCACAATCCTACGTGTGGATCCTATGGTCGAGTGTTTTGAGTTTAATAATATTCATTCATGTCTTAAATTTAACTCTTGAAAAATTGAATTTCTATTACATTAACTCAAAGGATGTATCACAAACACTAAATACACATTGATAGAAAATAACCTTTTAATAAATTATAAATCATAAATTAAATTTTTCCCTAGAAGTGTATTACAAGTGTCAGCCAATTCTGCTTCTAGGGCTATCATATACTCTAAACAACTCCACTTTGTCCCTAAAAAAGCCAATTGGCTACAAGTCTAAGTCCCATCTTCTCAAGGTGGGCTTCGATCTTGCTGTTGGCCCAACGGTTTGTTAAGTGAGGTCTGACTCACATATATCTGTGGAGTTCTGACACTGCCTTGACCTCAACGGTAACCTTTCTCAAGGTAACGCGGATGAGATGAATAAGGCCGTTGGCTAAGGAACTCCTTCCAGGCAACCAAATAGCAAGTCTGAGCCAAGATGTCGACTTTCGTTCTATATCGGACATGAAAGTCTGAGTCTGTGTATCCCTGAACTTGGAGTTCTCCATACCAAAGGAGGGGATGGATGGAGTGCGGGGGGTGAGGTGTGGGGTGTAAGCCAACATCCATAATCTTTAGTTCTTCTCAAGTACTTAAGGCATACCATTTCACAGAGAAGTCCAGTGATTTTGCACACCTGGGATTGTGATGATAGTTGCTGCGTTGGTAGACACTGCACAGCATTGGGCTATATCAGGTCGTGTACATAGCATGGCATACATGGAGGCCCTCCCTATGCAGAAGCATAAGGGTATCTTGGCATGATGCGTTTCATTTTCGACTCAGGTGTGCTGGGGCAAATCTTTCTTGGAAAAGATGAGAAGTATTCATGTCTGAAGGGTATTAATCGCCATCAGTGCCTTTATTGCGAGAATTTTCCGCAATACTAAACCTCTTTAGTACTTCCTCCTAGTAATCTAAGCTTTCCCCTTAGGGTGAAGTCTAGCATCCTATTTGCGATCTATCCCTTAGTGACGCTTATTCTAGAATAAAGGATGGCCTCACTTAGGATCTTTCTGATAGAAAATTCCTTAGACCAACAACTATTTGACTGCTAACCATGGGAATATCAATTCTCCAATACAGGAGGATGTCATCACATACAATACGAGGAAGACAACATGGGCTCTCCACATTGCATCATTTTGAAAAACTAATAGGCTTCCCTTCATTCTTGATGAATCCGAAATAAATTTTGAATCTACATCATCTGGAAACAGAGTGCATTCCAGCTCCGAAGTATGACTTGCTATAAGTCCATACATATGGAGTTTGCCAGACTTGTCAACTGCTATGATCA
The DNA here is from genome assembly GCA_006176705.1 of Cocos nucifera. Classification (NCBI taxonomy): domain Eukaryota; kingdom Viridiplantae; phylum Streptophyta; class Magnoliopsida; order Arecales; family Arecaceae; genus Cocos; species Cocos nucifera. The sequence goes on along the minus strand of QRFJ01004090.1, from coordinate 86,316 downwards.
TTATTCAACTGGAAAACTGTCGTAAACCTAGGGCTGTCCATATAGATATTTCTTTCTCAAGGCATATCTTTAGGATGGCGTTTTCCAGCAACGTGACCAATAACCATAATTTCATAAATCGAAATGAGGCTGCAACAGAAGCAATGTGCGGATGGATTATTAGCATAGCTAACCCTGGGAAACAAGTATCCTGTAGTATCACGAGTTCAATGTCTTCGCGTTTGACTATAACCTTTTGACCACCCAGTCTAGCCTTGAAATGTCTCCACAGTTCCCATCTGCACTCTTTCTCTTGAAGATCGCCATGTTGAGCAACCCATAGGGTACTCCATACAGTCTGGTGTGCAGAAGAACGAATTTTTGTGATCTATCGCCCATGTCGGTTGATGGATCTGAGTGTTTGAAGATGTATTCATTTATATCGTATATCATACGCGTAGATGAGCCCTAAGGGATCCTGCTTCACAGACTTGGTTTTGAGGTGAGTTACGACCAGGTTCACGGCACCATGTCAGAAAGATTAGATAAAACATAATGCGTTCAGTTAAACACAGATCAGATATTAAAAAACGAGTACGGCATGCATGAATAAAAGAATCCTGTTAGAGGGTGTCTCTGAGGAAGGCTCAATTCGGCGTCAAAGGCCCATTGTATCCGGTTATGATTCCAGCCGCTATGGGGGTGACTCTCGTGTCGAGATGGACACAAATGTGGTGTATATTGTGGTCGATCGCCAGTGTGGCGGGAGGCTTACGGACGGAGAGAGATCCAGAAGGGGGGGTTGATGACAGTTGGGCGTATCTATCATTTGGTCGGCGGTGTGAAGCATTTTTGTGCCTGGAGTGAGAGGGGGGGGTAATTGATGATATCTGATAATCGCTCGTTGTAGGTTTTTGGGATCACTCCACCATGTAGCACCATTATAATACCCTTACTGGAGACGAAATCGAATTTTACCTCTACATCCTCTGAGAATCATGACATATTCCTAAAGTATGCTTTCCAGGAGGATCAATCAGATAGTGGAAGCTCTTTCCGATCTAGCAGAGTGGAGTGTAGGTTATGTTCTTATTCCTGTGTTCAAATTCCGATTTAATTTGGGTTCCCCACTTGATCTTTAGCTGAGTCCTTTTCCCTTTGGGGGTGCTTGTGAGACCTTGTCGTCTCTCAATCAAGCTTATGGCCTGCGCTACTATGTTCCGCAACGCCACTATTTGAAATAAAACTACTATTTTTTCAGGAGAGAAATATTGCATGTCGACTCACGAGAATCACATTGTAAGGTCCTTCGGAAATGTAGAAATAGTATTCCTAATGAAACTCTGAATTAAGATATCCTATGGCTTACACTCGAGGGATAACTCTAACGAAAAGGTGACCTAAACATTTCTAACTTGGTTCGCGAACTTGTGGATTGTGTCACGTCTTTTTTTTGACATACGGATAGCTGGACAACCCCCCAAATAGTCGGCCTCCCCCGCTGAAGATAACTCGACTCGTGGTTTCTTAACCGGTGCCATTAGTCTCATACGGTGTGGTTAGGTAAAGGTGTTTAGAGGGAACCCTAATTCAGGTAAAATAGGATTTGAAGGTTGAATAATAGTGATGAGTCCGAAAGAAAAATAGGGGCAATGTAGGAATCTGTGGAGGTTCCCCTGTGAAAGCTCATCAATACGAAAAATGGATAATCGTATACCATAAATCACCCATAGAGTCCAGATTTTCTCCGGGTTCTGAACTACCCCGCGTTGAGTTGTTTAGGATTGTAGGTGTTTCGCATGGTGGAAACGGGGTTTTTTTCCCATCTGAGTGCGTCCATGGCCGGAGATAATGCCGAGGGTTTTCCTTAAGATGGTGTTCTATGTCTTGGTAGAATTTATCCCGGCTAAGGTATTCAACGCTCCTCGATCGATCGAGCCTAGAAACCTTAATGGGTTTATTCCCCGTCTTCATCCACTTCATTTCCACCTAATTTTTCCTAACTTCAT